>BGPR01008260.1:0-34425 GCA_013235015.1 Araneus ventricosus
AGTTACGTATTGCTAGGGTGTTCATTAATTATTGTCGGGTTTCCACTTCATAACTTTCGAATAAAAATATTCCGCAAAACCGATTACGTATTCTGTAAATTACAACCTCAAAGAATTTTACGTGGCAACAATGCGATCTTTAAAGGCGCATTTGCAGTCCGTACTATGACGTCATAAATAAAAATGGTGACCGTGCAAGAAAAAAGCAATGTGTTGTGGTTTTCGAACTAAATTTGGTTTGGGGTTTGTCAAGACCATTGTGTGCTAAGACCCTGTGCCCTCCCCTGATGAACTGAAGCAGAATTACATTGCGATCCAAAATGTTACCCCACAAATGCTGGAGAACAATTTGATGGGGAAATCGAATTCGTGTCGATGTGTTACGAGCCACGAAGGGCAGCCATGTGTAAATTAATCTTTTAATACCATTAATGAAATTTTGAGTTGTAAATTACGAATACGTAATCGGTTTTGCGTAATATTTTATTCGAAAGTTATGAGGTACGAAACCCGACAATAATTAATGAACACCCTTGTATACTCCCCCAGTCTCTTTCTGAACAATTTAAAACAATCCGCGTTAAAAAGTTCCCATAATTATGAAAGTTATGAAGGAAAATGTATCAGCCTTTCAACTTAAGCATTGCATATGGCCATATTTTTTAAAGCGCTGTATCTCAAAATGTGTTTTTTTTTATATCGCGCGCAATGATATCTCAAGAACTATTGAATATTTTACATAAAAATTTTACCGAATATATATTTTGTTATATTCTACAAATTGAACTACATTTTTGAACATATTTCTCCAAAGAAGGTTCTTTTGGAGGGGTGTAGAAAAAGTTGAAATTTTAACTATTTTAACATTTTATTTTAAAATGGTATATAAAATAGAAATTAAATTTAAAATGGTAATAAATTGCGGCTCATTTCTCAAACAGACTAGTTTGATTACTTATATACCCAAAAATTGTGTTTAGATAAATATTTCATCCGTACTCATGCGCGTTGAGACTATCCTTTACTTTTTTCTCCAAAATTATACCCATATTTATTACTCTCAAATAAATACATACCAATATGAATGTTTGAAAATGTGCGTACTACAAGAAAAGAACAGATCTTTTTTTCTAGAAAAAAGAGTTTGTGAATTGTTTCAGATATATAATGTAACGAATTTGACAGTTTTCAACCATTTTTTCGAGGTTTAATC
Source organism: Araneus ventricosus (assembly GCA_013235015.1). NCBI lineage: Eukaryota > Metazoa > Arthropoda > Arachnida > Araneae > Araneidae > Araneus > Araneus ventricosus. The sequence continues at coordinate 1,214 of BGPR01008260.1, forward strand.
ATGTGTCCCTTTATTATTCAGGGATCCACTTTTATCTCTATTTTTTCCGAGGGAGCAGATTTTCTGTATTTAAGTCCGATGCTGATGGGAGACAGGTCTTGACTATAATCCGAAAATGATGGTTTATGAATAAAATGAGTATACAAATTTCATAAACAATGAAATCATGATGGCGATCACTGCACTGGTAAAATATTTTTCAAAATAAAAGTGAGTTTGTGAATTGCATTGTTTCAGAGATATAATGTATCGAATTTGACAGTTTTCCACCATTTTTTCGAGGTTTAAGAATCGCGTGTCCCCTTATTATTCAGGATCCAATTTTTTTATCTCTATTTTTCCGGAGGGAGCAGATTTTCTGTATTTAAGTCCGGGATGCTGGATGGGAGACAGGTCTTGGACTATATCCGAAAATGATTTATTTATGAATAAAATGAGAGCAATAAATTTCATAAACAATGAAATCATGATGGCGATCACTGCACTGGTAAAATATTTTTCAAAATAAAAGTGAGTTTGTGAATTGCATTGTTTCAGAGATCTAATGTATCGAATTTGACAGTTTTCCACCATTTTTTCGAGGTTTAAGAATCGCGTGTCCCCTTATTATTCAGGATCCAATTTTTTTATCTCTATTTTTCCGGAGGGAGCAGATTTTCTGTATTTAAGTCCGGGATGCTGGATGGGAGACAGGTCTTGACTAAATCCGAAAGTGATTTATTTGAGAATAAAATGAGAGCAATAAAGTCTATAAACAATGAAATCATGATGGCGATCACTGCACTGGTAAAATATTTTTTCAAAATAAAAGTGAGTTTGTGAATTGCATTGTTTCAGAGACATGTATCGAATTTGGACAGTTTTCCACCATTTTTTCGGAGGTTTAAGAATCGCGTGTCCCCTTATTATTCCAGGATCCAATTTTTTTATCTCTATTTTTTCCAGAGGGAGCAGATTTTTCGTATTTAAGTCCGATGCTGATGGAGACAGGTCTTGGACTAAACTGAAAGTGATTTATTTATGAATAAAAATGAGAGCAATAAAGTTCATAAACAATGAAATCCAAGGATATGATCACTGCACTGGTAAAATATTTTTCAAAATAAAAGTGAGTTTGTGAATTGCATTGTTTCAGAGATCTAATGTATCGAATTTGACAGTTTTCCACCATTTTTTCGAGGTTTAAGAATCGCGTGTCCCCTTATTATTCAGGATCCAATTTTTTTATCTCTATTTTTCCGGAGGGAGCATTTTCTGTATTTAAGTCCGGGATGCTGGATGGGAGACAGGTCTTGGACTAAATCCGAAAGTGATTTATTTATGAATAAAATGAGTATACAATCATAAACAATGAAACTAAGGATGGCGATCACTGCACTGTAAAATATTTTTCAAAAAAATAAAGTGAGTTTGTGAATTGTATTGTTTTTGTGAGATCTAATGTATCGAATTTGACAGTTTTCCACCATTTTTTCGAGGTTTAAGAATCGCGTGTCCCCTTATTATTCAGATCCAATTTTTTATCTCTATTTTTCCGGTGAGTGATTTTCTTGTATTAAGTCCGGGATGCTGGATGGGAGACAGGTCTTGGACTATATCCGAAAGTGATTTATTTATGAATAAAATGAGAGCAATAAATTTCATAAACAATGAAATCATGATGGCGATCACTGCACTGGTAAAATATTTTTCAAAATAAAAGTGAGTTTGTGAATTGCATTGTTTCAGAGATCTAATGTATCGAATTTGACATTAAAGCTTTTCCACCATTTTTTCGGAGGTTTAAGCAAATCGCGTGTCCCCTTATTATTCAGGATCCAATTTTTTATCTCTATTTTTCCGAGGGCAGATTTTCTGGCTTAAGTCCGATGCTGGATGGGAGACAGGTCTTGGACTATATCCGAAAGTGATTTATTTATGAATAAAATGAGTTAAATAAAGTTCATAAACAATGAAATCATGATGGCGACTACTGCACTGGTAAAATATTTTCAAAAATAAAAGGGAGTTTGTATCTTTACTGTTTCATATTCATCAATGTATCGAATTTGAGGTTTTCCACCATTTTTTCGAGGTTTAAGAATCGCGTGTCCCCTTATTATTCAGGATCCAATTTTTTTTATCTCTATTTTCCGAGGGAGCAGATTTCTCTGTATTTAAGTCTCGATGCTGGATGGAGGACAGGTCTGACTCATATCCGAAAGTGATTTATTTATGAATAAAATGAGAGCAATAAAGTTCATAAACAATGAAATCATGATGGCGATCACTGCACTGGTAAAATATTTTCAAAATAAAAAAGTGAGTTTGTGAATTGCATTACTTCAGATATATAATGTAACGAATTTGACAGTTTTCAACCATTTTTCGAGGTTTAAGAATCGCAAAACTCTATTATTCAGATCCACTTTTTTTTATTCTATTTTTCTCCGGAGGGAGCAGATTTTCTCTGTATTTAAGTCCGGATGCTGGATGAGACAGGTCTTGACTATATCCTCGAAAATGATTTATTTATGAATAAAATGATATACACAAATTTCATAAACAATGAAATCATGATGGCGATCACTGCTTACTGTAAACTATTTTTTTCAAAAATAAAAGCAGCGATGAGAAAAGAAGATAATATATTTTGTGTTTACTTTATTTTTTCCCTCTAATGACTTATTCATTATTTGCCATGGTAGAGTGATCTATACTCTCTACGTAGTAAAAGTGAGAGTGGGAAAAACTTTCGAAGATAAGTTTTTTTAAAGGTTGAATCCTGTTAAATGTTTTTTTAACTGCTTTGTTTACTTAATGCGTAAATATTAAATTTTATAATAAAAAAATTAAAAAAAAACATACTGTGATTATTGTTCTATATAAAAAAAGAATATTTTTTTTAAAATCTTCAATCTCTTCTTATAAATTTTAATTTTAAATAAATGAATGTCAAACTCCCTTTTATTTAATTTAAAAAATATTAATCTATCATTCACGGGTGACTGCGGCAGCGGTGGCCTAGCATATTTACGGATCCAGAAGAACGAGGACGCTTCTCATTGCCCTCACGTCACGTGACTGGCTGTTTTCTAAATGACGTCGAACTAAAGTCATAATTTGCCAGCTCAGGTTCATCCTTTATTTGTTTTGAGTTCAAAATGTGCTCATCAAGTCATAAACTATAATTAGAGTTTGATCTCTTCAAGATGCGATACTGATTAATAATAAAAAACTCGTCCTAAGAGTGGAGCTAAGGACGTCATTTAAAAGTAAAATCCAAGTCACGTGCGGATATTGAGAGCCAATGAGAAGCGTCCACTCCCTACTATGTAGGATACGTAAATATGCGGTGCTAGTGGTAAGCTCTCGGCTTCAGGCCGAAGGTTCTATGTTCGAAACCCGATCTAATTGAAGATTCACCATGTATGGGGGCCTGTTGCGCGTTAAATTACATGTAGAGTCAAACGTCCTTCCGCTGACTTCAGCGGAAGTTTGAGATGGGTGCCAGCTCTCATGTCGTCCTCAAGCCATCTGACCACGGTTCAGAAAATACAAGGTTCGTCCCTAAATACTAGTACTTCTGTGTTAAGCTTCAAAACGGGTCGTTAATATTAAGTGTTATTAACCTAAAGGTGATCATACTTTTGTTTTTGCTGAGGACCACCATTCTGTACCTCAATCTGGGACATTCTTGATATTTTTATTTGAAAACTCATTACCTGTCCGGCTTGGCCCGAAAGGGTGGGCGGCCTTTAGTAGACCGGTGGGGAAATATAAAAGCACACAATAATATCAATATGACAGGACATACAATAAAAGTACCTACAAACATGGAAAGCACAGAACGTTACAAATATTGCAAAAAAAAAGGGGACAACAACAAAATAAATAAACTAATCTAAACACACTCACAAGAAAAACAATACGCCACTGAATCGATATTACGCTTTGAAAGAACTATAAATTAATTGAATTTCTTGTTTTGACTTTTATCACCAGATCTGCAACCAACATTATGAAATATTCTAAAGACTCAAAAGAGGGGCCCATATGCAATCTAAATAAGCAAACACAATACAATGGCACAAGTTCATACAACAAAACCAATAAAATGAAGGGAGGCAATAATTTTTTAAGTATCATTAAAAATCCCAATAAAAGAGCATATAAAAATAGACCCCATGGTCTCTCACCAGTCCACAGAAAACAATAAAATCCATCTAAGTCAACGTCAGTCAAACAGCAATAAAAAATACAAGAATAAATGATCAAATTTTAAAATTAAGTAGGAAATGTTACCGATTGGGATTCCCAAGGGTGAATGCTCTAATAAAATGGCATGTTCAAAACATTTTAATAAGTCCAGGATTAACCTAAAAGCAATATAAATCCAGTTAAAATTAACTAAGTAACACTTGATATAGAAAGACGTGAGGACGGACAAGCTGGCACAAAGATAAAAAAAAAACTACAGAAAAATTCAGCCACTTAACATTGCCACGAATGATCGAACCTGCCTCTCTAATGCCCTAAGAGTTATGAAATGATTTATTGCTCATTCCGACAAAATTAGAATACGTTTCGTCAAGGCTAGAATAAAGTTTTGCTAACTTTATATTAGCATGATATTGTTTATAGACTGACAAACTACATCTGTAAATTCCGTTATGCAATATGCGTGATGTAAAAATCGTTCTAACGTTCTGCAGGGTTTTAAAAAAAAGTTTATAGACTGACATACTATCTGTAAATTCCGCGTGCGACATGCGTGATGTAAAATCGTTCTTAACGTTCACAACAGGGCTTTAAAAAAGTTTATAGATGACATACCATCTGTAAATTTCGTTATGCGACATGCGTGATGTAAAAAATCGTTCTTGTTCTACAGGGCTTTTAAAAAAGTTTATAGACTGACATGTCATCTGTAAATTCCGTTATGCGACATGCGATGTAAAAAATCGTTCTTAACGTTCTATAGGGTTTAAAAGTTTATAGACTGGATATACCATCTGTAAATTCCGTTTATGCGACAGGTGTGATGTAAAAATCGTTCTTAACATGACATCTTCTGCCAGGGTTTTAAAAAGTTTTATAGACTGGACATGTCTGTAAATCTGTTATGCGACGTGCGTGATGTAAAAAATCGTTCTTAACGTTCTGCAGGTTTTAAAAAAAGTTTATAGACTGACGTACTATCTGTAAATTCCGTTAAGTGACATGTGTTGTAAAAATCGTTTTAACGTTCTGCAGGGCTTTAAAAAAAGTTTATAGACTGACATACTATCTGTAAATTCGTTATGCGACATGCGTGATGTAAAAAAATGTTCTGCAGGGTTTAAAAAAAAAGTTTAGACTGACATACCATCTGTAAACCTGCTATGCGCGACATGCGCATAAAAAAACGCTCTGGCAGGGCTTTAAAAAGTTTATAGACTGACATACTATCTGTAAATCTGCTATGTTAGACATGTGTGATGTAAAAACGTTCGCAGGCTTAAAAAGTTTATAGACTGACATACTATCTGTAAATTCCGTTATGCGACATGCGTGTGATGTAAAATCGTTCTTAACGTCTCTACAGGGCAACAGTTGAACTTGGAACTCAAATTCGGTACATGTTTATTTCAGTAGGTGCTCACTAAGAAAAGGGTAATAGTAACGAAATTTCAATATTTTTCCTAATTAACTTCGGAGCATATTGTCGCACACAAGCTATTTTTACATCACTTAAAATTAGTTTTTCAATGATACCAGTATTATTTCCGTGCTATTTTTCTCTAATTTTAAGAAACATTTCAAAATTTATTATACATACCGCATTAATTTAATTTTGAATCCATTCAAGAATAAAAAAAGACTCAGGCTTAAGATAATGTGCCATTCGGTGACATGTTCAGAAACGTTTGTCGTAGACTGACGTCACAGAAATTGATCTTGTTAGTATGGTATTTTTTATGTGTAAATGTCTATGAGGAACAATTTTTACTGACACTACAGAAACTCCTCATATAAGATCATCTTATAGAGGAGGAAGAAAAAAATTTATATTTAGAGCATTTTTTTTCTCTTTTCGTAATAAAAACCTGTTTTAATCTATCTTGATCAATATACAAATAGAGTTTTTCAACTTTCGTCGAACTTTAAAGCAGTCATTTCTAGTCACTATGCAAATTAACTTCTTCAGCTTTCTTAGAACTTTAAAGGTCAGAATACTTTTTTTTTTATCAATTACGTACACAAACCGACGTCATGTAAATTATGATGGTGTTCCCAAACATTAAGATGATTTTTTGATTGACATTTCAATCTAAAGTGAATTATTGGGAGATTAACATTGCACGAACAATGCTAACTTATACCGTTCTAAACAATCCAATGTTACTTGAGGATTTAATAGTTCCGGATTAGGAATCATGAATGCTGAAACATCATTAGATAGATATCATAGTTTGACGGCATTATTCTTAACATAATTACATTGGGGTTAATAATTTCCAGAAGAAGTCTTTATTATTTCACTTCCTTTGAGGAAAAGATATGGAAGGAAAAGCATTTGAGGAGCAGAATCTTTCACGATGTTGGTTTCATGGTTATTTGGTTGAAATGTGGTTTTCTAAGATGATTACTCATAATGAATCATAACATGGCATTTTATAAATAATTACATTCTTAAAGTAAGTTCTGAAACTTTTCAAAATTGCATTACTTCGGGAAAAAAAATTGTACAAAATGTAGAATTATATTCGTCATATAAAGAAGCCACAGTTTCTTTCAAAAGAATCCCTAGTAATTCTTAATTAACATTCTTGCGCAACGTGTCTGCATTTCTCGACAAAAATTCCATTCTAAATTAATTTAACATAAAACATATGAAAGGGAAAGAAGAAAACCAGACGAATATTTTTAAAACGTGAAAACAATAATTTAGAAGCATTAACAATAATAAAAATAGCATAACTGGAAATAAATATTACATACTTTTTGCAGACGATATTTTTTCTTAGACTGCTGAATGTTTTACAGGCGTCTTCTTCATTTTATGAAGTGCTTAATTCATTAAATAATTTTTTTAACAATAATCTAACATAATGAAATAAAAAATACGTTAGTTTTAAGTTTAATTTAACAGATAGTAATGTATATTTGCCAAAAACAGTGGCGTTTATGAAGAAAAAAGAAAAGAAACTTCATGGTGGTATTAAATGTTAAATATTTTAACTATTAAAGTTGAAAAAATTTTATATTTTTCTTTTCATCAAATTTAAGTAAACTGATCCCGGTTTCTAAATTCACACTTAATGCAGTTATTTAAACTAATGAAATTGTAATTAAGGGTGTACATGAACTGTGAGATGAAAGTTTTTTGAGGGTAAACATTTTTTCATTTATTTGGGAACAGACAATATCTTTAACAAGTTTTAGTGATTAATGGATATTTTTTTTCAGTTTATGATTATATGTAAAGGCATTTTTTTAAAACATTTTTTTTTTATTTGGTCAACAATTTAATAAAATATTCTACGGGTATTGTCACTATCTTGTAATCCTTTTAAAAAATTTCATCTTAATTTTATTACGCGAGATAATTATTTATATTAAATTTTTTAGTAAATTGTAAATTTCTTTAGTTCGTAAATAGTGACTACCATACGATTTTTTACACAACGAAAAAAAAATATTTTTCGTAAATAATACTATCCGACAAACCTTTCCATAATTCCCTCAAAAGTAAATTGACCACCTACGCAAAGTTAATTTTGGTATCAGTTATAACCACTGAACTTTCTTATGTTTATAGCAATTATTTGAAAAAAACTCAGAAACATTAGATAAAAGGAACACCACGAGAAGAATAGTTTCCGTCTGGAAAATGTATGTTTAGTATAAAGTCATAAAAAAAGTATTCCGGATAAAAATTGCGCGCAAATTATATTTTAGAATCTACAGAAACTACCCAGTCAAACTCTTCTTATTATGAATTTTCAATACAAACAAATTGAATTTCAAATTAAATGTCCGGTTACAGCAATGGACGTAATGTATAAATTAGTAGAAAGTATAAGAAAATGTAATCAATATCAATGGAATTCACTCTGGCAGTTATTATTTAAACCGTACGAAGCATATTTTGTCTCAATTTTTTTAATGCTTGATTTCAGTTGAAGAGAATAGTTATTAATATTTGAACTATATTTTTATAAATACGGTAAAACCCCGGTTAACTGAAACCCGTTATCCGAAATTAGATAACTGAAACAGGTTGGTCCGAACTAGGCCAACCGAAACCCGGATTATCTGGAACTAAGGTTAACCGAAACCCGGTTATCCGGAACTAGAGATAACCGAAACCCGGTTAAATTGAACTTGAAGCTAACTGAAACCCGGTTATCCTAAACGGGGCTAAATTGAAACCCGGTTAACTGAACTAGTGAGCCATCGGAACCCAAGGTTATCCGGAACTAGAGATAACCGAAACCCGGTTAACTGAAATTAGTTAACCGAAACCCGGTTGACCAACTGGGGTTAACTGAAACCCGGGTTGATCCGAATCAATAACTGAACCCGGGTTATCCGAACTAGGTTTACCGGAACCCGCTTTCCGGAACTATTAGCTAACTGAAACCCGGGTTATCCGGAAATCAGGTTAACCGAAACCCGATTATTCGAAATGCCCTGAAATTGCAAATCAAAAAGCGTGAATAATCGCGAAGGCGAAAGACTTTTCACGATATCCTCACTTTTTTTTCTTAAGCCTTCCCAAGTAGGTCAGTGATTACCTAGAATGCTGCTTAAAAATTAATGCGGGTATTAACAATATTAATTACTATACTACCTGTGGTCTAGGCGCATTCTGCCCGAACTCGCCGGTGCGAAGATTGCGACCGTCGCGACGGAGGGTTATTTGAATAAAGAAAATAAGTGTTGTCTACAAAGAGAATTTTACGCTGTAATTGTTTCAGAATTACATACTGTAAATTAGGTACGGAATAGTAATAGATGTCCTACTTTATTGGCCTGAAAGAATCCTTAACCGAAAGGCTTTCCTGTTTAGTTTGGTTAACCGGGATTGGCTTTTTTAATTTATTAAATATTTTTGCGTTTTGTGCGCTTCTTTTGTATTATAATGGAGGTTTTAACCTCTGCATGTATAAGAATAGTTGAAACATCCTTAAAATATCAACTATTATACATGCTTTTTTTAGCATCCGTTTATAACTGTAGAATCACAAAGAAAGCTTTATTTTGAAAAAGGAAGGGATAAAAGATTCCAAAATCGTCTTCAGAATGTTTTTTCGAATAGAACTTTTGAATAAAGGCGGCATTCCCTTCATTCTGAAACAAATTTAATACCACTTATTTCACCCATAGAACGTTACAAATTATTCTTCTGCAGCACGGAACACTTTTAGACCAGAAGGAGGGATGGGGTGGGGGAGGAGAGGGGATTTTTCGGAGCAGACGATTGCTTCCTGCAGGGAGCGCCCGTAATGAGGTCCCCCGCCATCTGGCTTCCCGTTGGAAGCGCACCCTTTGCAGACGATAGCGTCTACCTGTCTGTGCGTGACTTTGAAACTTCAATTTAGAAAAATCGTTTGCAGCAACAGTTCGTAATTTGTTGAGATTGAGAGGGTGTAGTTTTAGAAGTGTAGCGCCCCAGCGAGTTTTTCTTTCTTCGCATTTCCTGTATTGTTTCGATTTAATTAAGCTTGCTGTTCAACTTAGTTTCTCTTGGACAAAGTTTCACGTTAGATATGTTGCTTTATTGATTTTGAGGTACTTTTGAAGACATATAACCACTTTTAACTTGATATCACCATTGTGTGAACGGAAGCTTATTAGTATCGAAGAATGTGTTTCTGTGTGTACTGGCCATTGTAAAAAAATGGTCTATAATTTGCACAGGTATTTCTAACCGAATCCTGTTTTCTCCTGTCCTGTTCTTTAAATAAAAACCTCGACCGTTCGACATTTCTCCTGTCTGTTGCACCGTCACTACCAAACGCGTTTTCCGATTTTCGTTCGAATTTGGCATGAATGTTCATCGAAGTCATCAAAAACGACATATGTGTTTGTATGTTTTGATTCTGTTTTAAGATTATGGTCGTTTTAATGATTCCGTTTCATGCGTTGTTCAGCTTTTTAAGTATGTTTTTTCAATGATTCTAGCTAAACGGTTCATGCTATAGAAATTTGAAGAATATTATCTATTATTTGTGTAGTGTTTTTCTGCGTATTTATCACGGCAATTTTCATTTTTTGCAATTGGAGAAATTAGCTTTTGGGGATAATGAATATGGTTATCTGCAAAATGAAGGGAAAAAGTTTTCAAAACGAAGAAATTAAATTATTAAAAATTGCAAAAAGAATAGCAAGAAGAGATGAAGAAACACTAACAATGTATTTTATAATACACTGTAAAAAATATCCGTTTTTTTCCCAGACTTTTTCCGTATATTTGACGGTTTAAAGCTGTTTTGTTGACAAAACGGTTTTTCACCGTTTTCCGCTCCAGCCATAAACGGTTTAAAACCGTCAGTTCAAATTCTATTTTTCGTCATACGGTATTGCTTTCCGTACGATAACTTTTCCTTTTCTTAAATGTAGTTTTATTGCATTCATTTCATGTTTTTAATAGGGTTCCATCTCCGCTATTGTTTACACATGTTGCAGTAACCTGTTGTCACTCATGAAAGCTAACCTTAAAACACGTGTTCTGGCAATAGTTGATTTTTACACCACTAGGTGGCGCCACTAGAGCTATAGTGACTTTAAAACTCAAATAGATTATTTTTACTTCATTTTATGAAGTCTCCGGTGGTCCAGTGGTTAGAGCGACTGCCTTTTATTTCTATGAACGCGGTTTCGATCCCCGGCTCGGAGGAGTTAGAAGTTTTGTCACCATCTTGCATCGAAATCGTTCAATTAAGAACTATATTAATTAAACTAATTGAAATTAATAATTAAGCCTTGATTAATCAATATTCCTAATTGATAATACACATCAGCACATTTCAACTCGAACAGAAGGAGAAAAACAACTCAACTCAGTCGATGACGTCACTTACTTCGATGACTTAATTTTTACGGAGAAGACTTAATTTCATACGGTAAAAAACCGTTGTGACTACGGATTTACTTCGTAACTTTTACGGTTTTGCACAACCAACCCAGCTGCCAGTTTAAAACCGTAAATTTTACGGGATTCTTTTTACAGTGTAGCTTTTTCTTCAGATAGATTTATCCATATTGATTATTAGTGTAAACATATTCTGTGCACAGAGTAAAAATAAATTGAGAACGAGAATTCTATAGAAGGTTAGTTTTTAAAATTGAATCTCATTATCTTTTTAAAAATATTAATTCTTTATTATTAAATGCTTACTTATAAGTAAAATTCGAGACAACCCGGAACATTTTTAGACACGAAATCGCTTATCACGAAATTTCTTTTAACACGAAGTAAATATTGGACCCTGTCGATCAAGTCTGGGGAGTAGTGTTAATTTATTTGTTTAACATGAACACGCAAAAGGCGAAATATCGCTTAAGACGAAAAGAAGATATTCTTTGAAAGTCGAAATCCGTTCTTTTACAAAAGTTCTCAGCGTCGAGTTTGTGTTTTGAAACTTCTTTGATTTCCATTCTTCCAGGTCCGTCGAAAGGGAGGGTGGGTGGGGGGGGGGCAGGAGAGACAAAATCCCCTCCTGATTCTAAACGAAGCGGCAATTGCAATGAAAACAATGTATCGTTTTTTTTTTTTTTACTTTCTCGCATACGAAGTATACAAAGAGAAAGTATTGCAATCGTCAAAAAATCCGAACTCGAGATTTTGACGAATCTCCACGTTTTAGACCTCCCCGAGTCTGAAAAACACAATTTTGGAATTATGTCTGTCTGTCTGTGAACACTATAACTCGAAAACTATTAGAGATAAAGGGATGAAATTTGGTATGTGAACTTGACACATAATTTGTAGGTTTCTGTCAGATTTTAGACCAAATCCGTCCACGGGAAGTCTGTCTGTCTGTCCGCGGTCATGCGAACACTATAACTCAAAAACTTGAATAGCTAGATGGATAAAATTTTGTACAAAGTTTTATCATCATGAATGTAGGTCCGTATAAAATTTTGGGCCAAATCGGTCAAAGGGTTGACTGTTTGTCGGTCTTTATAATTTACTTTTGAAGAGAATCCCATCTCTACGCGCATGCGTACTGGAAGCAATCTTCTGTGCACGCGAAAGGAACGGAATTTCATTACGGAGTAGCGAATTACGTCAGTCTGTCATTGAGCTGGTAAGAATGGAAGTGTGTGATACATGCATTTTATTCATTACGCATCTCTTTGAATTTGATTCTTTACCTAGATATTTTTCAATCACTATAATGAAAAACCTTCTGATAGTCATTAGATTCTGGATAACAGTAGGTTGGAATTTTTTTAGCCACGCGGGGGGAGGGGAAACGGCACCTTTTTTGGGTATACTTATACCAGAAAGTTTAGGGGAGAATACTCTCGCTGGTTATGGAACAGGATAATGATTCGAATGCATTGGATAATTTAGAAAAGGTGGATGCCTTTCTGAAGAAATGTCATCTTAAAAAATTGAAACAAAAGTCAATAACTGACTTTTTTAAACCTTAAGTAACAGGTATTGTATAGCAACGAATTCGGAAACCCTGCGTGCTTTTGCGCATGCGCCGGGCGGATTTATTTATATCAAAATAGGGGGAAAGTGAAGAATGGAAGGGTGATGCTTACATTTTACTGAGCGTGATCTAACAAAGAACTCCGGAAATGCGCTCATACGACTCATTGCCTGACACCCCTTTCCGGTGTAAAGTCGTCCAAAAGTGGTAGTCTCGGAAACCGTTGTTGAACAGTAAATAAATTTATTATTTGAGATATTACATACAATATGTTTATTTCTTCTCTAAACTTAAAACTGTTATTATTTTCAGATTCCTAAAAACTAATATTTTATCTTCTATTTAATAGCTTGGCAATTGCAGTCTAGATGGCCCCGCTATTTTAACGGTTAACGCGAAAAATATTGGTGGTCCCTCCGATTTCGTGTTAACGGGGTTTGGCTGTTTTCAAAATCGGGAGATTTGTTTTGATCCAGGACAAACGGTCAAAAATCGAACCATCCTGGCCAATCAGATATATCTTGTTATGTTACTCAGAACCTCAATGGATTCGAAGTAGCTTTGTTGGATGATCTTAATCGTCAAAGGCTCCACAGAACTTGCTATCAAAAGAACAGCAAGTGTGCGCAGGCGATGCGATGTCTTCCAGGTTATCTCTTTCGAACGGATGAAATGAAACTAATTTCGTGCTCGTAACCTTCCGTCTTTCTCGAAGCGAGGGTGTTTGTTGCGCGCAACCCTGACCCGGACGATGACGCTGAGGTTTCTCGAATTGGGTTTCATTGTCAAAATCATCCATCACGCTTCCTGCGCTTTACTTCCGAGTCGGTTCTCTCGCACTCAGATCTGATAAAATCAGTCGAGGGACCTTCCGTGCATCCGTCTTACCTGAAAACTGGGCGGATGGTCGGCCTCGATTACACTGTACAACAAATTTGAACTTTTTTTTCTGTCCTTTATATGAAACTATGTGATTCTGTATAAACAAAAGGTGCTTGATTCATATGCCAAAACCAAAATGGTCCATCATGTACCGTTTTTGTAGGAGACATACTTATATTTATACAAATTGGTTACAAAAAATATAACAGAGGCTTGATTATAGAAAACACAAACACTAAAATAATTTTTTTGGGCCGTTTCCTCTTGTAGGCGTCTGATGGTGTGTCCCTGATAACAGACCAGCAATATTCAGCTAGCATACTTCGATTCCATTGTCTACTGAAACGCTTTTCAAACATAGAGATGTCCTGGTGAAATCTTTCCCCATGCTCATCGCTAATTGCGCCAAGGTTTTGAGGAAAGAAGTTCCGATGCGAGTCCAAAACGTGTAGTTTTAATGACATATTACAACCTATAACACGAAAGCGTTTCACCATGTCACCAACAAGATCTTCATAGTTTGCAGCTTTCTTATTTCCAAGGAAATGTGTGCACACTGATTTGAATACCAGCCAGGCTGCTTTTTCTGCTTCTGGCAGTTTTTTTTCAAACTCTTCATCACGCAAGACTGCTTTAATTTGTGGGCCAATAAACTTTGCATCATTTAAATGTTTGAATTTGTTCCTTAGATGCAAGAAAGCTACTCCTTCTCTGTCCAGAGCTTTTACAAATATTTCCATCAACCCGAGTTTAATGTGCAATGGTGGAAGAAAGACACATTGCGGATTCACAAGTGGTTCACGTGATATGTTTTTGGTGCCAGGAATGAATTTTTTTTCTTGGAGGCCACTTTTTACGGATGTGGTTTTTTGTGGATTTTTGGAAAAATGGTGCGTGGTAAACAAAAAATAATTACAGATTCGTTATTTTCAGCCAAAAATATACAAGAAACACATATTTTCATCTAAAGGGCATTTTTCATGTTGTACAGTGTTATTTAGGGTCTCCGACCGAATTCCGTCGGATTTATATTTTTGAACCCTATTTTCATTCAAACGGGCAATGAAAGTAACACATAAAACTGAACATTTTAATCTATGTAATCGTAATTAACGTACATAAAGTAAAGAGTACAAGGTGACAATTATTGAGCTATATGAAGTAAAAAATAAAATTTTCAACAACTACCGAGTTCAAAAATTTTATTCAGACTTTAAAAGTAACTAGAGATAGTCGGATTTAGGTTATGACATGTTCGACATGCTTGTCATCAATGACTATTCTGCAAAATTCGCTGAAATGTCGAGACATCGACACTACCAGTTCTTTCGAACTTTTCAAGCACACTTTTGATTGTTATAACACTTGGACCGGTTGTCTTCAGCTTGTACTCGGTCGCAAATTTCCTTTGAGCCACAATCGGGCTGTTATTGCTCGAATAGTAGGCCCTGACGATCGATATACGCTCAGAAACGCTGTATTTTGACATTTTCAACGAAAAATGAATAACAACAATAAGAGTGCGCATGCTCAAAAAATTCCCAACATGCCCTGCACTCAACCGCCAAGTTTTAACTGAATCTCGCCAACGGCTCAAGAATCATCAAGGTTTTTTTCATATAGCTCAATAATTGTCACCCTGTACATAGGATGTACTCTGTGTGTTGCAGGTACTATAAACAAAAATATAACCTGAAATTATGATTTATTTTGATATTCATTTTTTCTGGTAGTATGGCCAGGAATAGGTTTATATCAACCAATTGTGTGGTCGCAAAACAAGTAGTGTCTGAACATTCTGAACGGGGTGAGAAAAATCGCTGGAGGAGCTTTAAATCCCTTTTAAGGGGAGTTATTAAGGTGTCTCAAAAAAACTTAAAAAAACATTGCTCCCCAGGGTTTTCCCCATTCCTTTTGGTCCTAATAGAGAGTTTATGAAAGTTTCAGCCCTCAAACAAGAGGATTTGCCTGTAAAGCTCTAAAATTTGAAGAAAGCTCTTAAAATGTAAAATTTTTAGATTTTTTTTTTAGAAATTTCATATGGTTACTAATGCGTTAAAAGTGGTTGATATTTGTTCCTATGGAAAGCAGTGCCGGAAAACGGCGTTCCGGCTCCACTACGCCCCTGATTCCACCTGTGTACGTAAAATGTTTTGTTGTCATAAATGCTTATATGATTTACTACATATGAAAGTGTTATATGCATTTTAATAAAACTTTTAAGATCAAAATGCAAAAAGTATAAAAAGCGAATGCAATAAAGATTAAAAAAGGGGGGTATTAAAGCACAAAAATAAGAAATACTTAAGCCAGATTTCAGAAGAGAGAGAGACACAGAGTGATTTTTTAACCCCACATTTATGTCAGAATTGGAGATTAAACTAGCGCAACCAATGTGCGGATGCGCGAACTCTACTTGCAGAGTGAAAATATTAATTAAAACCAAAGTTATTAGAATAAAAGTAATTTAAAATATAAAACACTTTGAAAAACAAAGCAACAGAACTATGAACACTCAACGGGGGGAAGGGGTGAAGACTAACGGTAATTTCGCATCGAAAGCTAAAAAAAGGCGTTGCTCACCAAGAACACAAAAAAGGAACGAGCGGGAGTGGTCTCCCCTAAACTTTCTCGTATACTTTCCCAAAAAGGTGCTGTTTCCCCTCCCCCCGTAGATAAAAAAATTCGAACCTACTGTAACCCAGAATCCAATGACTATCAAAGGGTTTTTCATTGTAGATTATAGTGATTGTAAAATATTTAGGTAAAGAATCAAATTCAAAGAGATGCGTACCGATTAAAACGCATCTGTCACGCACTTCCACTCTTGCCGGCTCAAGGACAAAGTGACGTAATCCTTCCGCGTGCACAGAGATTGCTACCAGTACGCATGCATAGGGAGAATTGGATTAGAAAAATTAATTATGCAATTTGAACGCCTTTTTTTTAACCGATTGGCACAAAAATTTGAAACAAATCTACAATTAAGGTAAGAAGGTCACATACTAAATTTCATTTATCTAAGTAATTTTGTTAAGAAATTATTGCGATTAAAAATATGCGATTATACAGACCGACAGACAATCAACCCTTCGAAGGATTTGGTCCAAAATTTGATAAGGACCTACATTCATGACGATAAAACTGTGTACCAAATTTTATCCATCTAGATATTCAAGTTTTTGAGTTATAGTGTTCACATGAACGCGGACAGACAGACAGACTTCCCGTTGACGGATTTTGTCCAAAATTTGATAGAAACCTACAAATTATGTTTAAATATCACATACCAAATTTCATCTCCGTAGCTCTAATAGTTTTCGAGTTATCGTGTTCACAGACAGACATAATTCCAAAATTGTGTTTTTCGGACTCGGGGAGGTCTAAAACGTGGATTCGTCAAAATCTCGAGTTCGAAGTTTTTGACGATTACAATACTTTCTCTTTGTATACTTCGTATACGAGAAGGTAAAAAAGAATGGGAAAGGAAGGAAAACTCAGTGAAATCAGAAATTCAACATTTTTTAAAAATGAATATGAAGAACTTAAGAACGAACTTTACGTTAAAAGGAAAAATATGTATTTATTTAAAAAGTAGAAGAAAATAGTTTAACAGGAAAAACCGTAAGATATTGTTTTGATTCCAAAAACCTGCCTCCGCGGCAGCGAATATATATTTCATTTCTTGATCTTCCGCAAGGCCGCAAGTGACTTGCTGGTAGGGTCTCGGCTTCGTGACAGGATGGTTCGAAACTCGATACCACCCAACATCTGCTGTGAATGCGTGCCTGGTGCACTTCGAAGGTCCGCTGACGGAGTGCGGGAGTTTGGAGAGGGTTGCCATCTCAGGCGCCGTCCTCATCAGACTAAATACCGTAAAACGGGGTTACTTTGCACCGATTTTCATGACTTCAGACATAATTTCGAGATTAGTTGCATGTATTTCTGTAAAAGAGAGGCTTTTCTAATTTTTCCCTCATTGAGGGATTATTAAAGAAACCTTTTGCAGCAAAATTTGGATCATTCAGTGATTTAATAATTAATTATGATTTTTCGAAATTTGGTGCAAAGTTTCCTCATAGGTGGGGATACTTTGCACTGGTTAATTTTTACTTTCTCGTATACGAAGTGTACAAAGCGAAAGTATTGTAATCGTCAAAAAATTCGAACTCGAGATTTTGACGAATCTCCACGTTTTAGACCTCCCGAGTCCGAAAAACACAATTTGGGAAATATGTCTGTCTGTGAGCGCGATAACTCGAAAACTGTTAGAGCTACGGAGATGAAATTTGGTATGTGGTCTTTAAACATAATTTGTAGGTTTCTATCAAATTTTGGACAAAATCCGTCAACGGGAAGTCTGTCTGTCCGCGGTCATGCGAACGCTATAACTCAAAAACTTGATTAGCAAGATGGATAAAATTTGGTACACAGTTTCATCATCAGGAATGTAGGTTCGTATAAAATTTTAGGCCAAATCCGTCAAAGGGTTGACTATCTGTCGGTCTGTATAATTTACTTTTGAAAAGAATCCGTCATCTCCACGCGCATGCGTACTGGAAGCAATATTCTGTGCACGCGAAAGCTAAGGAGCGAATTACGTCAGTTTGTCCTTGAGCCGGTAAGAGCGGAAAATCGGTACGCATCTCTTTTAATTTGGTTCTTTACCTAGATATTTTTCAATCACTATAATGAAAAACCTTCTCATAGTCATTGGATTCTGGGTAACAGTAGGTTCGAATTTTTTTAGCCACGCGGAGGAAGGGGAAACGGTACTTTTTTGGGGAAGTATACGAGAAACTTTAGGGGAGAACACTCCCTCTGGTTTTTCAGTATATTACAAAAATAAATTCTCTGGATGCAATTCTAGATATATTTATCGGTAGCCTGGGTGGAAATATACAAGAAAAATAAATTTCATAAATGCCTGATCATAATAAACAGTGTTACGTCATTGCATTCGGTCAAATCAGGATGGCGTTTTAGAAATGCCTTTATCCAATTATTGCCGGGTGTGTTATTAATATATCTATCTATTCCGCACCACCTTAGTAAGATAAACGTTTATTATCATTTTAAGATCTATTCTGTTGACAGGCAAACCGTAGTCATTGAAATGAACTACACATTGCAACGGTCTTTTCCTTTTCATTGGAAAAAGCCAGCTGATTCCCATGATTAGTTATATGAATTAGCTTTCCTTTGCAACAAACCATTCACTTGGGGTTCCAAAAAAGTTTATGCCTCTTTAGAAATACCCTAAACTTGTGAAATCGCGTTAAATCAAGCTTCTAAGGTCTCTGGAGAGTATATATGCTTACAGTTCCTAACTTTCTTTTATACACCCTGGGCATATCTGAAGTTTAAGTAAACATTGTTTTTATTATTATTTAATACAAAAATTAAATTAAAAAACCAACTGGGGTTGCTGTTTATCACAAATTTCCATGATGCAAAGAATCCCTCTTTTTCGGTGCAAAGTTACCGCCGGTCCGAAAAAAATTAATTACAAAACTAACAAATATAATTGGCATTCAAAGCAACAAAATGAAAGTTAGGCTTATTACCTGCAAATGCATAAGACATTTTAACATATGACATTTTAAATGCACTTGCCTTCAAAAATATCATACTTTCCTCAGCGGAGACAGATTTTTCAGCACCAAAATTTTCGCTGAAAAATTGGTTCATTGTCTTTTCCTTCTGGAACCTCCTGAATGATTGTTATATATGTTTAAGAAATGAAATACACTAGTCAGTGTTCCTAAAAAGCTAGAAAAAAATCTCAATCCCCTACCCCTAATCAGGACAAATTTTGCAATGGTGCAAAGTTACCCCGTTTTACGGTAGTCCTCGTGTTGCTTCTAAACGGGGCGTTAATCTGATTAAATTAAATTTTCGGGATTTGTATGTAGGAGGGTGACATGGTTGTTAAGGGGATGACCTCTGAGTTTGTTCTAAAGCTAACAACACATATTTTTTGAGAGAAATGACAATGACAAGTTGATTGCCACTCCTCCTTTATAGAGTTCATAGCTCATAAATATGCGCTTGAATATCTATTTACACGGGATTCAAATTGCGCAGTTTCGACTTAGCATTCTTAACCCAACACACAGAAAAACTTCTATGATTACGAACCAGAAAGTGCAAGAAAACTCAGCACTTTTCAGAACTGGAAATGTGTCATTGTTTCCGTTGTAATCAGTTTCAGTATGTGGCAAGATTTCAGAATGAGATACGTAAACTGTTACGTAAATTAAATTCATAAGTCATATAAAGAAAGCAGCGGAGGGCCACAGAATAAACATTTATTTCATAGACATCAATGAAATAGAAAATTCTTCTTTTAATTCTTTAAAAAACACACACAGGGCGTTTTCTCAATCCAGGACAAAGAGTCAAAAGACAGGATTCTTTTGGCTCATACGGGACATTTGGTGATGTTAACACTCTGACTCCTAAGCCGGCCGAAACCGGCCATGCTACTTCTATACTAGTGGGACGGATTTCGGCCGGTTGCTGTTCCGAAAGGGAGAAGGCAGTTGAGAGAGTGGTCATTAAAGGGACCCTTAGGGAAGAGATGAAAGGCCTGCCATTCATGTCTCCCACCACCCCTAGTGAGGAGAAAAGGGGGGACGGGGCGGACGAATCCATTCCACATATCAATTAGTAAACAAACCTCCGTATACAACTGTACTCAGATTTTGAGAACTCTTAGTAGTCAGAGAGTTAAATCTGACTATGACGATCAAACGCCCTCCCACTGGTGTGGTGGAGAATTTTGGAGGTAGGGATGTCGCGCTTGTCATCTGACCATGGTTCAAAATTACTAGGTCCATTTCAAAATAGTCTGATTGTTGCTTCAATACGGGGCGTTGATGTAATTAAACTAATTTGCGTCACAGCAAAACCTAAGAAAACGGGCAGTTAGATGACAAGATATTTATTTTTTTGTCATGTGACTTTGACGTCACATGAACTGAAACATCTAACCCTTCCGCGACGAGTCTTTTTTCAAGGCAATGTGATTTTTTTATGTCATGTAAAATAATACCCATAAACTTGTTGGCAGTTGATGTGACTGTTTGAAATTTTTAAAAATGACATCATAAAACTGACCTTTAAATGTACCTTACGCAGAATAACATGAAGGTTTAAAATTCTTAAAATAAAATTACGAAAACTAATTTTATAAAATAATTTTCTGTGTTCTTATATGTGTAAATCTTATGCCAAATGTGTGCATAAAGAAGAAAGTTAAAATATAAAGAAAATTAGCAAAAAATATAATTTCAGTTTCTTTGAGAAAAGTAGACAAAAAAATTACTAGCAAGAAAGGAGAAGAAAATGATAAAAAGTGAATTAAAAGCGTTTTTCTTTGATAATTGATAATGTTAAAAAGGAAAGAATTATATCCTATTTTTAGACACCCAAAAAAAAAAATGGCAGGCGCGGAAAAATCTTACTTTTTTACATAAATTTTTTTCATATTAATAAACATTTTTAAAACGAGCTAATTAAATGTGGTTTTTTTATAAGCTTTCTCCTTAAGTTGGTTCTTTGCTGCATAATGAAATTTAATTAGCGTCTAAAATTAACATTTGTTAATTTTCGGTCGTGGTTAATTATAATGAAAGATTATTTTGGGAACTAATTTTTCACTCCCAAAAGAGCTTCTCTGAATTTAGTCTAGACCATATATTATTAGCGCAATTCTTTAAAATTTATGTGAAAGGTTTTTTTTGTTAGAAAAATTATCGTCTGTCCAATAAGAATGATTTTAAATCAATGCATCATCTTTTTCTTCCAGAACAAAAAAACGTTTGCACGGTGTTTTGCACTGCGACTTATTAAAATCGATTTTTAATAATAGTTTGATGTTTTAAGTACAATGCATGTCATATAGAGCTTAAGTTAACGTTACGTTAGATGTTACTTGAAATTTGGATGTGTGTAGCATTAACAAATGAACATTTATTAGACGTGTAAATGACATTACAGTAAAAAAAGGATAATCTTGCATTTTTAGCTGTAATTTATAATGATTGTTTCACTTTTTTAATGAAAACAAATTTATACTCCCACTAAGAATATCCGAAATAAAATGTCCACAAATTAGAAAATAAAATAGTTTTTTTAAAAAATGTATTCCTATCTTCCCACTGCCGAAATTTATTATTTAATGAAGTATTAGTACAAAAAATTGAATGTTACCGAACTTTTTTTAGGTAATTAAATATCTGATATTCTACTTTTATGTAAAATTCAATACGTACGATAAATTTTTTTTCTAAATATTTTTTCACTATATTTTAGTGTAGTAATTTTGGGATACATTAAAATAAACTGGATTCTGTTTGCTTAGTAAGTCTTATGTAAAGAAAATAAGATAAAGAGGAATCAAACTTAAAATGCAATAAATGTATGAAAAAAACTAATTTTATTGCAATTTCATTCCAAAATTTAAAGAAAAGTTGGAAATTTATTTGAGACAATTAATATATGTTTCTCATAAGTTGAGAATTTCAAATAAAGAATTTTCTCTCTCGCCCGATAGCTAGCAATCAAACCTTTCTTTCAAATTTTACCACATTTGAGGTAAAATGTGAAACAAAGGTTTTTGATCTGTTTTGAAGTATTCCGTGAAATTAGATGCTCAGTTAGAAAGCTTGTTTTAAGAAATTGTGCCGAATTATTATGAAGATTTTTATTCAAATATAAATTTAAACGATAATTGATTTTTGAAGCCATTAAATCAACTTATTCTTATTCGTTTTTAAAACAGATTATGAAATATTATATTTACTAAAAATCTTTGAAAAGAACTAATTTACAATAAAGTCAAATATAACTGCGCAGCGCATGCATATAACATGTAACCAAATGTTGCACTGTTTGGCACAGTACGCAGGTACTTGTCATAATACCTTCTGCTGTGTTTGCATTTCTACGTTTACTTTTTCAATAGGACAAAATACTTAATTGCTCGGCTTTTGGTTATTATAATTCAAATTACAAAAACGATTCTCGTTCTAAAACGTTTTTCCAAATTCCACACAATAATTCTAAGTTATTAGAATCGAAAATTCGGAGATAAGTTTAGAAGCTTAGATTATACTGAGCGCTTAGATCCAACACATTACTAAATTTATTTATTTACTAACGCATAAAAAATAACAGGTAAACTAATAAATAATATAAATAAAACGAACTATATGTATTATAAATTTGAAAAGGTTAATACGATTTTGATAGTTACTTAATAATAATAGTAGATTAACTTACTTAATAAACTTACTCTATAGTAATGCTATAGAGCAAAAATGATTCTAATGTAAATTGAAATGTGTTAGATAAAGTTAGTTGTCTGATAGTAGTAGTTAGTGGTTTGATAGTAGTCTAACTAAAAGCGAATTATTATAAATCGCTATTTATACTAGTAAAAATAAATACCAATAAAGTGTTCTTAAATTTTAAATGAATCACATAGGAAAGTGCATGTAGAAGGAACAGAGAAAAATCATTTAACAAATTTGGCGGCAGAAAACCGATTACTCTGGACGAAAATTTTAAAAAATATTAATTTAAATTTAAATCGTAAAAATAAAGCAAATGATTGAAACGAAAATTGGGCTATGAATTAAAAAATTCCTTTTAAAGTTTTAAAAATAAAAAAAACCCAAACGATTGATCAAAATGAAACGGAAAAAAAATTTCAACTGAAATTATGGAAGATGAATTTAAAAAAATAATTCAAAAACAACTATTCGAGAGAAAAATTCCGAATTTGTTCATTTTTTTTAAAAACTAAAGCCTGGTTTTTGAAACTGAGGTCGCACTAAACCTAGGTTGTTTCTATTAACAGACCAAAGAAATAAAGTTTACGAAAAGTAAACGTATCGGTTTCTTGTTGTATTTTACCATTCTATATCGCTTAAAAACACGGAATTTTTTTTAAGTATTTCTGTGGCAATGTTGTGAAATGCAGGAATATTATCTCTTGTTGACGTCATAATGTCAGGTCGTATTTAATGAATGTCATTATAAAGCCATCCGCTTTTGTTATTGTTTTATTGTTTCGTTCGCAACAGTTTTTTCACTCGTTTCTGGAGGTATATTTTATGTCAAATTGCGGCAACCCTTTTTATTTATGTGTTGACAAGGAAAAAAACCAGAGTCCAGTCCTTTCTTTCTTTTATCAAAGAAATCTAGATGATCCATTTTAATTATTTCTGAAGGTGGTGACCACAGCATATATTTTCTTTAGGTAGAGTTATGCTTTTCCTTAAAAAGTAAAAAAGCACTATTTTCTAACATATGATAAATTTTAAAGTTGTATCGACAAAGAAAACAATAGTAAGGAACAACGTACTTTTTAAAAAACTATTTTTAATGAATAAAAGAAGTAAAACTAAACACAATTCTAAAAAAAATTATATCATCAAATTGAATCAATATGGCTGGCTACAGACAGAAGTCTTATGAAAACATTTTCTTTTAAACCCAACTATTCATTCCGATTCGTTCTAGAATTCCATTATGAATCATTCCCGAAAGTCTTTCTGATTTGTTCTCGAAAAAAGTTTATATTTTCGTCTAATTATTTGAAATTAACGATTACTCGTGTAAGGAGTTATGAGCATATAGAAAAAAAGAATTGCTATAGATCTCTAAATTAATTTTAAGATAAAGACATGTAAGAAACGATTTTAAATTAATAAGCATCGTAAAAATGTAGCTAAAGAGTAGAATCTATAAATATTATTCAAAAGAAGGAATTTTAAAAATATCAATTTCAGTTTCTTACGCGTATGTTGAGAATCTAGTCTAGCGAGAGGCGTTTTTATAAATTAGTTTTTCAGGTACATTAAAAAATTGCGCTGGATTTTTTCTTTGTAACTTTTTTTCTCAATTGTTTACAAATTCATAAATTCCTTACGATATTTTGAATTTTTAGTAATTAAAATGGACGAGAATAGTGTATACGACAGTGAATTAATACATTCTACATGTTTTTGGAATTCAAAAACTGTGCATCTACTCTATTTAAAATGCAGTTAATTTAATTTTTAGTCCGTATTTTCTTAACTGAATTAATATACAGCTGCGTAGGTTAATAAACACAGCCTTTTCATTGAAAAATGGCTTTTACTTTAATACTTGATTCAATTATTTTTCTAGAAAGAATTTTTGCAACTCCCGTATTTTGTATTCTACTACTTATTTAATTTTTATCAATTTAACTTACTTCTAATATGCAGACGATACAAAAATAATTAGTTACGAGACATTTTAAGTCTTCATGGAATATATGTTAGTATATTTTTTATAGAATGCTAAAGAAAATTTAATTATCTTTCGCTGTAAAAATGTAAGTTCTTGTCTTAAGACAGAGCCTGTATATTATTTGAAATGGAATGTAGGTTTGGAATATCTAAAGTACTTTCAATTTGAAATATTTTAAGAGCTTAAACAACAGCAACAACAAAAAACTTAACTTGAACCATTTTTTGAAAATAACTGGAACTGTTATCCAAGGAAAACTGCTGATACTTGATCTACAAATAATATAATTATGAAAAAAGAACCATGATTCTGAATTATGTTACGTAAGAACTATTAATTTAACTCAATGGAACTTAATGATTTATTAATTAAATTAAAGCAGATGATGATCCATTTAATATTAAAATAGTTAAAGCAAAGTTGACTGTAATTAAATTTAATTGGTGATAATTAAATTAGATTAGACTTCTATGTAAACACATATGGTTTTTGTTCATTTCCACTGACTGCCTTTATTTCTTTGCTAAGAAAATCGTATTTGCTAACTTCACTTCTATTCCAATCTCAGTTAATTTAAATCTATACTTATAAAAGGCAATGTTTGTGTGTGTGCGTGTGTGTGTTTGTCTGCGATGTCCAGACGAAGCTATCGCACTTACAGCCATGAAATTTGGCACACAGGTAGTCGTAATGGTGACTGAATGCACCTCGAAGCCGAAATTTTAAAATTTAATCTAGAAATTTTTTTTATTTAATGTTTTGTGTTGTTTTGGTTGATTTTTCGCACTAATTTCTCAATAGAATGGTTTCATATAATTGTACGACAAAAATAGATACACCATCGGAAAGAGCACGCGATTTCCGTTCTAATGAAGTTAGTTTTGAATTTCTAACGCAATTTACTGAATTTTGAGAATTTTTTAAAAAATACCCAGTTTTGGCATCGAGATGTTACTTTTGATTTTAAATTTGTTGCATCCGACTTTCTAATAACACTATTAATTTCAATTTCTTTCAGCTTATAACTAGAAGGGTTCTGTCGGATTTAAAACAAGAACGGTTAAAATATCTTTTCCCGTGTTTTTTTAATTAATTTTTTTCTGGACGGTTGAGAGTTATTTTTCTCGATCGAGTTCCTCCCGCGGCACTTCTTCGGAACGTAGCTGGCAATTTTGATTGGCGGACGCGCAGGATACGTCATGACCTTGAACTGAATAACTTTGATTATTATTTTCGGCAGTATCTTAACGTATTTACTCATCTCGCATACTTTGCTTGCAGAATAATAATTTTCACGTTGCAATTTTTTAATATTGTTTAACGCGAAAAAAATAAGCTCGAAAATCAATAATATGTATCTTTTGTTTTGATTTTGTTTTCAAAACTTTTTCGTGTCATTGTGGGCGGTTTTTTTTTTTCATTTTGTTGAAATCGTGATTCCACGGGCAACGCCGTGCGCGTACTGCTAGTTATTAATAAAATTCAGCTTTCCGAAAATTGAAAATACTAATTTAATTTGTTGTAACAATTTTTATGCTGATTTAATATATTTATCGAATGTATATGTTAAATCAGCATAAAAATTGTATTATAAGAAAAAAAAGTCACTGATTTTTTTAGTGTGTTTACCACTCGTGCAATTCCACAAAAAGGTGTCATTTATAACTTCTGATCAGATAATTTATAGACCAATAATTTGGTTTAGGTGATATACAGTAAAATGTTTCCAATCGATATCAATAAAAATCTTATTAAAAGTATCCAAAAATATCTCAGCCATTGACGAATTATCGCTATTTTTTTCGTTTTGTAATTATGATCTTTTCTTTGTATACTTCGGAGCTATTATCTGAAGAAAATTATTTTAACGTCATTTTTTAACGTCAAATTTTTAAAAAAAATATCTGTTTAATGATGCCAGTTTTACAGCTGAACTATTTTTTCTCCAGTTTTAAAATATATATAAAAAATCGTATTTAATTATAACCGCGATATGTGCGATGGGCAGAAATTAAAAATATTTTAATTTTTCTTCTCTACTTTTAGCAAAGGAATGATTTTATCCCGACGTTTTCACGAAAAATCTACGGCGCAGACCCGAACTGCACCTTTAATATGTTTTTTTCTCTAATTTTAATAAATTTTTAAATATATTTTACAACAGTTCTTTTTATTATTTCAGCTACTGCATTTATACGCACGATCGTTGCGACAGCAATAAATACAATTTTTTCTGTGCGCGTTAGCCTTATTGCAATTAAGAGTCAACTTTTAAAACAGTTATAATTGATAAAATTTAACAGATTATTATAAAATTTTTCTTGAATTAATTAAGAATTAATTAAACTCTTTATATTATACAGAATGACGCATTTGCAGCGTATTCTAATAAATATAAAAACAAACAATAGAAAATTAAAAAATGTTAAAAACAATAGAAAATTAAAAACATTAAAAAAGAAAAACTAGAAAAAAATATGAATCAGAAGAAGTAATCAACGATGATAACAATACACCTTTTCGCGCTCCAAACGCAGAAGCATCCAGTTATTGCATCATACATTTTACTACAACTAACCAACCCATCACTAAAGAATTAAATAACAAAAATTCCCCAATAATAAAATAGCCAAAACACGTAAAAGAAAAAACTAGAAAACAAAAGAAATAACTATCAAAATGGAAAAATTGGAATAGAACAGAAATGGCGAACTTCATCGAAGAGCCACCTGCCATAGGAGTTCTACTTTGGACAAATTTTCTGTCAACTTTAAAAATAAATTTAAGGCGCACGAATCAAGCTTCAAACATTCTCAGGCTACTGTGTTGCGGACTAAAAGTTCGAATCCCCATTAAATTTTTTTTTCACACACCTCTGCAATTTTGATGCTGTGGAAAGTATTTGATATTGTAGATGGCGCTCCTGCTGTACCAGGTGACGTCGGTGGTGATGTTTTATATATTTGGATGCTTCCCAGCACCACTAGCCTCGTCATTCTTGCTTGGTTGCTCGCTCGCACCTGCTCACGCCAGCTCTTTCGCCACGGATCTCACCTCAGCCTTCAGCGGATTCAGTTATTGGGCTTATCTGTAACTAGCATGTATGTCGAGTGAATATTGGTTTTAGTGTGTTGTAAATAAAAGGCATGTTTGTTAGGCTCCATCATCTTCTTTGAGATAGTATCTGTCCTCACCTTCCGCGACAGATGCAATAGACCACATGTTGAATGGTATTCATCTTGCATATTGCATTTTGGAGTTATCGTATTCATATAGACATATAGATAGACAAATAAATCAGTGGCGTAGCTAGGGTAAGTGGTGCCTCGGGCATGGTATTTTTTCGCCCCTCACCGTATTTGACTTTAACCCTTTATTTCCCGACTGTACTTAAAAGTTCTACTTTAATCCCGCTCACATCTTCGTAATTTGGAAGTTTTTCCTGACAGTATTCACATGAGCACGAGGAATGTAGTTCCGACAGCTAGCAGTAGATGACAGATGAAGACAACAATTTGATTGTTTAATTATTAATGCAATTATTTTATTTAATTAAAAAAGTTTTTCATCTTTCCCGGGGTTATTCCGCATTAAAACGTTGCGTCTAATGTTGCCAAAATAAAATTGAACAGTTGCTGGTAAGTTAGTTCGGTAAATAAAGGATTAAAAGGTAACAAAAACACATTGGCGTTTAATCAACATGGCCAGTGTCGTAGCGGAGGTAAATGGTGCCCGGGCAATAATATGATAATTTCTACCCTAGTCGTCGTTCGTGGCTCAGCAAGTGTAAATGACGCGCGGGGTATTATTTTCATGTCTCCTCATCATATTTTGCTTTAGAAAATGGCATAAACGCGGTAATGTTCTATCTCCATGGCGCCCTAAGGGTCGCTACGCCACTGATATAAAGAATTTACTATTTATTTTTACGCCTCCTTGTCATATTTTGCTTTAGAAAAGGACACAAACGCGGTAATGTTCTATCTCCATGGTGCCCCTGGCGCCCCAAGGGTCGCTACGCCACTGATATAAAGAATTTACTATTTATTTTTACGCCTCTTCGTCATATTTTGCTTTAGAAAATGACACAAACGCGGTAATGTTTTATCTCCATGGCGCCCCAAGGGTCGCTACGCCACTGATATAAAGAATTTACTATTTATTTTTACGCCTCCTTGTCATATTTTGCTATAGAAGATGACACAAATGCGGTAATGTTCTAACTCCATGGTGCCGCTGGCGCCTGCAGGGTCGCTACGCCACTGATATGAAGAATACATCCAATTTACTTATTATTTTTACGCCTTCTCATCATATTTTGCTTTAGAAAATGGCATAAACTCAGTAATGTTCTGACTCCATGGTGCATCTGGAGCCCCAGGGTCGCTACGCCACTGATATAATCAAAGAATCAATCCAATTTACCCAAACTTTATACAGCCCTACAATTTTGATGTAATGTCCATATAACAAACTGCATTCGTCTAGCTCGTGTTTTAGAGTTGTCGTGTTCAAAGGCAGACAGACAGAATTCCAAGAATGTGTTTTTCGAACTCAGGAAGGTCTAAAGCGTGGAGATTCGTCAAAATATGGAGATGGAATATTTTGACGATACCAATATTTCCTCTTCGAATACTTCGTATGCGAGAAAGTATAAAACAGTTTGACTATTCCGAAAAGGCGGATGTTTCTAAAATCACGGGATTCCAAAGTCGTTTTGTTTTCACCGGGAAGATTCCCTTTCTTGAAATATCGGATTCAACATATCGTATTTACGAAAATAGTTTCTGCTAGCTGCAGCCGATTTTCTTCCGCCGGTGTAATTCGAACGAAATTACATTTTTTCCTTTTCCTAAAGCACCTTTTCCGGATACGGGTTACCAGCATTCTTTTTATTGTAAGCGTGCAGGTGTTGGTAGAGGCCTTTTGTGGATAGTTTAGGGCAATGATTTTCGATCCCTCAGTACTCTGGTTTACCGTGAAATTTATTATTTTTACGAACTTAAGATTGTTCTTAATGCAAATTGAACGACAGATGCCAGACTTTGGAATAAAGCTTTGGTAACAGGCCTTTGAAAAAAATTTACTGTGAGCTACACTCGACATAATATCTCTGAATTAGGTAAACAAAAATTAAATGGAGATTCGAACCTTAGCATGCCAATGTTTGAGGCTTCCGTCGTTTGGCTTGATTTCATCAACCGATGTGCGTATTGATTATCAATCTATCTGCGGCTTGCAACAACGAAATACGTTATTAAGAAAATTTTCTTTTCATGGATTCTTGCAATTTATTATATTTATTTTGAAGTTTAGGTGCCCTATGTATCTTGTAAAGGAAGGGCGGGCGGTATGTTGCTAGTTCGCCTAGGGCGGCCAAATCTGGCCACTACCTCCAAGCTTTTCTATACTTATAAAAGGCAATGTTTGTGTGTGTGTGTGTGTCTGCGATGTCTAGACGAATCTATCGCACTTACAGCTATGAAATTTGGCATACAGGTAGTCGTAATGGTGACTGAATGCACCTCGAAGCCGGAATTTTAAAATTTAATCTAGAAAATTTTTTATTTGATGTTTTGTGTTGTTTTGGTTGATTTTTCGCACTAATTTCTCAATAGAATGGTTTCGAATAAGTGTACGAAAAAAATAGATAAACCATTGGAAAGAGCACACGATTTCCGTTCTAATGAAGTTAGTTTTGAATTTCTAACTTAATTTACTGAATGTGGGGAATTTTTAAAAAATAGTCACTTTTCAAAAATAAAATTTTCTGGAAGCCTTAAAACTCTTGCATCCGATGTTCTAATAAAGATATCGTTTTCAAAATTTTCAGCTTGTAACTGCAACGGTTCTGTCGGATTTAAAACAAGAATGGTTAAAATATCTTTTCCCGTTTTTTAAATTAATTTTTTTGAAAGATATTTTCCCTCTAGCGAGGCTTCCTCCCGCGACAGCTCTCCGGAACGTTGCGGGCAATTTCATTGGCTGACGGGGTAGGGTGAAGTCATTACTTTCGCGTTCTGCGAGGAGATGATTTATTTACTCGATGGCTTCGATTATTATTTTCAAGCGTGTCTTAACTTATTTCTTTGCCTTTTATACTTTGCTTGCGGTGTAATAAATATCACTTTGTAATTTTTTAAGATTGTTTTGGATTAACGGTTCTCGGTCGAGAGGAAAAAGAAGAGGACAAACTCAATAATATATATATTTTTGTTTTGATTTCATTTTTAAAACTTTCATTTATAAAACTGCATGTGGGCTTTTTTTTTTACTTTCTCGTATGCGAATTATACAAAGAGAAAGTATTGTAATCGACAAAAAATTCGAACTCGAGATTTTCACGAATTTCCACGTTTTAGACCTCCCTGAGTCCGAAAAACACAATTTTGGAATTGTGTCTGTGTGTGTGTCTGTCTGTGAACACGATAACTCGAAAACTATTAGAGCTACGGGGATGAAATTTGGTATGTGATCTTGACACATAATTTGTAGGTTTCTAACAAATTTTGGACAAAATCCGTCAGTGGGAAGTCTGTCTGTCTGTATGTCCGAAGTAATGTGAACACTATAACTCAAAACCTTGAATATCTAGATGGATAAAATTTGGTACACAGTTTTATTGTCATAAATGTAGATCAACGGGTTGACTGTCTGTCGGTCTGTATAATCACATACTTGTATCTCATAAGCCCTTTGACTTAGACAAATAAAACTTCATATGGCGGACGCTACCATTAATTATAGATCTGTGCCCAATTTTCATCTCAATCGGTTAAAAAACAGGTGTTCTAATTGCATATTTAGTTCAAAATGCACATTACTACTGTGTGTTGGCGAGCGTTTCGCTTATTTTACTCAAGTGAGTATGGTTGGCGTTTGACCTTGGCGGAAATTGTAGCGAGCCGCAAACACGCGCTTCGGAAATTATGGCAATCCCCAAAACGAAACTTTATTTTGACATTCTCCAGATGGACTCCTGTGATTAACCAGCGGTGTAGTGAAATGTTGTGCGATATCTAGAGTACGATTTCGTACTCAAAAACGTTAAATAAAGTTGTTGTACCTCACCGCGCGTAAAAATTGCGAACATACGCAATTTTTTTTTTTTTGCAAAATATTAAGTTTTTGGGAATTCATAAATTTTATATGTTTCATTGTAAATCACCATTCATAATTTTTTTTTCAAAATAACCAGGCCTTGGGTAAATACCCCAAAAGTATTTACCTACCAACTGGGTGTTTACCCACCCCACATTACTGGTCGTATGCGAGAAAGTTTCGGGGAGGTCACTCCCGCTGGTTATTTTGTTGAAGTCCTGATTCCACGGGCAACGCCGTGCGCGTACTGCTAGTATTTAATAAACTTCGATAAACACTTTCTCCCACAGAAAATGGTTCAAAACAGCCTTCTTGCAAAATTCGCTGTTATGCAAATGTCAAACAATGGCCAATCTTCCAGGAAAACCAATGCAAGTCTCTCTCTGAAGGACAATGCGACGGCACTTTACGCCGTATTTCGTTATTCTTTAAACTAATGAACCCCTACTCTCACATTATTTTCATCGCTAATCATTTCTCGGATGCGAAATCTCATTGTACTGACGGAGGGAAGTTTCGTCGTCGAGGAAGGGCTAGCTCCATTTGCCAAATGGACTTCTTAATGAAATTTTGGTACGTGTTCCTTTTCCTGAGAAAGGTGGAGAAATGCAAGTCGTTTTAACTTTTTTTCCTTTGCGTGATTTGTTCGTCAAAGGAAATGGTCGCCAAATTTGTCTTCTGGTGGTTTATGTTGGGTTGAGATGAGTTGTTTATTGTCGTTGGTTGCGTCATGCGCATTTTTAATTGCATTTGTTTTGTTTAAAAGTTGTAGAAGAGGAAGATAATGGTTATGAGTCATCTGTGAAGGTAGAATTATTTTTTTGTCTAATTGCGTAATGAGTCACTGAACTGAATGTTTTTTCTTTCCTTACAACTTTTAATGGGCACTTTGAAATGACATCATAAGCTTTAAGCGAGAAACTGTTTCAGAAGAGTTAAATAAGATGCGATATGAGAAAATGGCGAATTTAATAGCGAGTTGGATATAGAAATTTATTTGCAACCTTATGAAACAAAAAATGAAAAGACTGTTTTTGTCCCACAGGGGGCACTTCAAATATCGAATGAAAAAATTCTGTATTTTCCTAAGGTCAAAAATAAAGTTACAGGAAGGAAAAACCTTCTCTTCAGTCTTAAAGAAAAGGAAAAAAACCAGTTAACTCTAATACAAAAGCTCCGAACCAAAATATTCAGCTATCTGAGACTCCAAAAAGTACAGATACTGGCCTCTCCTCCCTCTCAAGAAACAGTGAACTTCCCACTTCCTCAAGCTAAGAGGAATTTGCTGATCTCTTCAGACTTCTG
>BGPR01008260.1:37831-48191 GCA_013235015.1 Araneus ventricosus
CTGTGCTTCGTTCCAGTTACGTGTCGCGACCATAATGCATGGATGTTTGAGGAGTAAGTCGCCAACTCATATGTTCTCCTCACGCTACGCAGCCATAATGCTGTTTGGAGAGTAAGTCGCCAACTCATATGTCTCGCCCTCAACAGCGTGACCATAATGCATGGATGTTTGGAAGTAATCGCCACTCATATGTCGTCCCTCGCTACATGACGCATAAGTATGCATGCGTTTGGAGGTAAAGTCGCCAACTCATATGTCGATCCTCAAGCGTACGCGGCTATAATGCATGTCTGTTTGTGAGAAAGACGCCAACTCTATGTCGTCCCCGCACATGACCATATAGCATGGATGGGGGAGTAAGTCGCCAACTCATATAGTCGTCCTCGCTATGGCGTAATGCATGGACATTTGGAGTAGTAGCCAACTCATATGTCGTCCTCGCTACGTGCACATAATGGATGTTTGGAGAGAGTCGCCAACTCATATGTCGTCCTCGCTA
This sequence comes from Araneus ventricosus, assembly GCA_013235015.1. Taxonomy (NCBI): domain Eukaryota; kingdom Metazoa; phylum Arthropoda; class Arachnida; order Araneae; family Araneidae; genus Araneus; species Araneus ventricosus. The sequence continues at coordinate 38,331 of BGPR01008260.1, forward strand.
CATGGCCATAATGCATGGAAGTTTAGGAGAGCCTCAATCACTTATGTCGTCCTCCTTACATTGACCATAATGCATAGATGTTTGGGGAGTAAGACAACTCATATGTGTCGTCCTACATGATTAATGCACGAACGTTTTGGAGGGGCAAGCCGCCAACTCATGCGGCTCCCCACCAGATGACCATAATGCAAGTTACGGGTTGACAAAATTAACAAGTCCTAACATACAAAGCTTTACCCCATTTAGTGCAATTAAATTACTGCTTTTACATGGTAGACCATAAGCCGCGTTAACAGATCAGAAAGAATATGGTTTAATTATGAGGATCGAACGCTGTAAAGCTAAGACGTCATATGTCCAAAACTCTATACAAACAACTGTAGACAGCGTTAAACATGGTATAATAACATCTTTATGGATCATTTTATTAAAGATGCTACTAAAATACAAAGCAGAATTGTCAATTCCTTTAGATACACATTTTAATAACAAAATTCTTTAAAACTAAATTAAAAGATTACCCACAATATACATAATCCCTTCAGAATGAACATATAGACTGTCAACTTACCTGTAAAGAAAAAGAGAAAGAAAGAATTAACATCAAATTAATCAATTTAAAATGAATGCTTTTTTTCTTTGTATTTAACATAGAAAATGAAACTAACAATCTAATTGTTTTAATCAGCTGGAAAAAGTATAACTTACAAGTAAAAGATTAAAATAAAATAACAAATAAAATGTTTTTTTTTTCAATTTTACAATTTAGTTTATTTTTAATAAATGCATTAAAAGCATCATGAAAACTCAACATAATTATACACCAGCATTCACTACAAAAATAGATAAAATTCTATAAAAAAAATGTTATTTGAATAACAAATAGACTGAAAATTTATGTATTCAAAGAACAGCGATTCATAGTAAGAATCATTCTTTTCAAAAATTGATAAAATTATAGTGCTCAACCTGTATAATTCCCATATAAAACAATCTTTACAAAAAGAATCCATAAGCACTTTGCTTGCTTTACAAATATATTATGTGAAACAGGATTGAATATCCAAAAAGACAAAAATCAATAGAAGCAATTATTCCGGAGTAGGTTCAGGCCTTAGAGGATATTAAATATCAGACCTTAAAGTCTTTTTCCTCTACAGAAAACCTATTCCATTTTTGAATCTACATGGATGAATAGTCTTTTATGAAGTCATCCACCGGATTCTTACTTCTTATCGTTGCCTGCTATTATTTTTGTATTTTTAACTCTTCCACGAATAAAATTCATTTTTATTTATTGTGTGCATCAGCAAAGTTATAACGCAAAGAATATTTTTAGTATGAAAATTATCTTTTCGTTAATTGGCAACTCTAGAAAATTCAACACCAATAGAAATAGGTGGCAAGTTAAGAGGAAAATGCAGCCAATTAAGTTCGATAACGACCTCATGCCTAAGTTTTGTCGGAAGCATCTGTTACCAAACGGCCTAATTAATAGCCGGTTTCAAAAGTGTGGCGAAATTTTAATTGCAAAGGCGAGAGTCAGCAGACCTAAAATTAGGTCTCCCAGCATAATAAAGAGCAAGTCTCTCGCAGGTTTGAAAACGCTATCACTTAAAATTCAAATACGAAATCAATCTACAAACTCCTACTAATTAACTACTTTAGTGGTGAAATATTTCAAAACATTAACTCTTTCAAATAATACATAAATATAATTACGCGTGTCAACAAAAATTAGCTGTGTTTTCACATTTATTCCAAATAATGGAACTTTAATTAATACTTATTATGTAACTCTTTTGGCTTCGCGTAAACTGCGCCGTTCTGAATTCCAAGATAAATTTTGAAAAGCAGCTGAGAATAATAACAAAAGATAGTAAACACTGCCAGACAAAAATAATTAAAATATTTTACGGACAAAACTTTTTTAATCGAATCTAAATTGCTAGATAATTCACGGACGATGTTTTTGTCGAATGGAATTAGTTTAATGTTTAACAGGCCGTATTTTTATCAAGCGAAATTATTACTTTTAATTAGAACAATCAATATTATAAGTCAGTTAACTGAAATAAAACGTTTTAAACTGCGGTTTTATTATGATATGTGTGATTTAAGTAGATTAACGCCCAGTTTTTATGCCAATCGAAGACTGCTTTCGGTCAGACCTCGTCATTTTCAGTTGTAGTCAGATGACACGGTAGACACCTAAACTGGCCCCCTTATCTCCAAATTTCCACACCATACCTGTGTATGTTATCATATTGAAAGACTGTTCTTACTCTTTTTATCTTTTACCAGTTTGCCAGGGAATTTTCACTTGACATCTCCTCTCAGGATTGGTTTCTATTTCACACTTTCTACAGTTCAGCTTTCTGTGCTCCTGACTTCCCGCCTGTTTAGTCTTTCTTTTTTATTTTTATTATTTACATGATTTGAGCTTTTTAAGAAGTACTTTTTATTTTTTATTTAATTTTTCACTGAATGACAGTTCTATAGGTTTATAGTGCTTTCCACTTGTCTATGCGTTTTTTAACTTATTGTACCCAGTCGGTTCCTTGGTGTGGGATTCTCTCGACGCCCTAGGGCAGCTATTGGTCCATTGGCCCCGACAATAGATGACTGTTCCAATTCCCGAGTCTCTCCGCTGTTCTGGAAACCTGTTGCCACGTTGCCAATGCCCTAACGGTTGTCTAGATTTTTTAGGGGGGGATGTGACTATGCATTCTACTTTTTGACTTTGTTTTTATTTTTAGACTTCAAAATTTCATTCCTTTTCCTCTCCCACTGGCCGTTTCCATCCTGTATAGGACATAAAGTAATTTTTAACTTGCGCAGTTTCACTCAAAAAAAACATTCTGTAATTGATAATTTTATATTCCCTTATACGAGGTACGTGGATTGCCGTTGACTAACGGAATTTATTCCTTTCTATCTCAGAAGTAATTATTATTATTAATTTATGTATTTTTAATTCTACGTTTGATACAGTTTCTGTTTGTGTTTTGTGTGTCGTTTGATGTGTAAAATTGTTTGTGTATGTTTTGTTTTTATACTATGGGGTTTCAATATTTGACCTTTTTATATATCTGATTTTTACTGCTTTTTCTGTGTTTATTTGTTTGTTTCTTTTTCAATACTTATCTATTTTTATATATTTTTACTGTTTCTTGTTTGCCCGAGCAGTAAATCAAACTATTTTCTCCCCACCGAGGCGGGTCGAACCATGTTTACACTCCCAGCTCTCTTGTATTTAAAATTACTGCCCCTGTTCGGGCAATGCATGTATCATTTTTTTTATTGTACCCAATAAATCCCGTCCTCCATATGGTGGTGGAGGTCTCCCCACTGGTCCTCTACCGGCCTTACACCCTTTTTGGGTAGGCCGGGCCAATGTGGGTACTTTTACACCATACCTGCGAAAGGACGTATATTCCTGGCGTATGTTTACAGTCACTATGACCATGAAGATTGTGGATCTTTGATATAAACTAGTCTCGAACCCGTGGGCATTCCGATTTTGAAGCCAAGACTCCTGAGACCCAGACAGGCCATGTGGCTTTTTTATTAATATAAGTCTGAAATAAATAATTCAGAAATTTTCTTCGAATTATGTACTTTCAATTTAACTTTTCATAAACCTTTTGATACGAAATATGCGGATGTATTTTCTTACCTTAAAACTTATTTGCAATTATTCTTTAAAAATGAAACGATATATTGCGTTGTATTTTTATTTAATCGCTTAAAAATTCAGCTATTTTTATCTTTATGAATTTATACGTCACAACACGATAGCCAATGATATTCCGATTGCAAAGTATAAGTAAAATTTAGTCTAGCTTTATACCTCCGTACATTCACTACTATAGTTTTTCTATCCGTAGATCCTTCTTTTCGATTCATCCAATGACATTTTTTAATAGTATCCAAACACACAGTGCAAACACGGGGCTTACAAAAATAATAAACAAAATTACAAGCAATAAATCATATTATATAATACTCAATAAAACTACATTTATTTGGCGTCTAGATCAAAATCTATATACAGGGTTCCCACTTATATCCGTTACTACTCCTTAACTTCTAAACGGTGACAGCTTAGGCCGTAGAGTTGGTGTCTAGGTATAGTAAAAAGGCTATGCGCTACTCGATGAGACAACTTACAACGCCATCTATCGACAAATTTTGGAATTAGCGGTCCTATCTCGTAAACGGTGAAAGATACGAGAAAAAAGTCAATTGAAAAGTTGTAGAGCACTCTCGATTTAGTACGAAAAGATACCTCGCGCACATTAATACTCAAAACAGAATGAAAAAAAATGAACATTTGTTTGGTCACGATTTCGAAAATTGTCACGTCATAAAGAGTGGAAGGAAGAAACTGAGACACGTCCCTGTCTTCTGGATCATTTATTTATATTGCTCAAAATGCTCTGCGTCAGCCACTATACACATTCGCACTCTGGACTGGATTTCTCGCTTCGCTCGCGTTTCACGACGCCATAATGTTGAAAATCACAATCAAACAAATGTTCATTTTTTACATTCTCTTTTGAGTATTAATGCGCGCAAGGTATCTTTTCTTACTAAGTCGAGAGTGTTCTACATTTTTCTAATTGACTTTTTTCTCGTATCTTTCACCGTTTAAGAGACAGGACCGCTAATTCCAAAATTTGCCTCTAGATGGCGTTGTAAGTTGTCTCATCGAGTAGCGCATAGCTTTTTCACTGTACCTAGACACCAACTTTATGGCCTAAGCTGTCACCGTTTAGAGGTTAAGGGGGTGTAACGGATATAAGTGGGAACCCTGTATATAAGAGCTTTGTAGCACACATTTAGGTAAAATATTCCGGCAGCAACATTGTGTCATTTACGGAGATCTATGCTGTGAAAAGATTTCACAAGCACCTCCACATCAGAATTTGGAATAGGGAAATTTAATTTGCACTTTGACAGAACCGAAAAAATTTTTCGTCCAATTTGAGATGAGCGAAAATGCGTTCGTACTTTTATACGGTAAATGAAAAGAAATTTAAAAAAATACTTAAAGAGAGAAACCAAAGTTTTTTGGGGGAGGAATTCGGAAATTAGTGTGATTGATGTTGCTCGTGTCTTCATGAAGACCTAGGACTGATTGAGTTAGATGGACTGATAAAATTTCGGAGGAGAGGGAAAAAAATTTTGATGGAGTTCACGAAAATACGCGTGTAGTAAGTACATCGTAGCTATCTGAGGTCAAAAAATGAAATTTTGAGGAAAATTAATTACCCAGAATCGTTAACAGCTGCAATGATCCTGCGTCTTTTAACTGACGGAAAATTTTCGAAGACTGAATCCATCACAGTTCTTGGCCTTTTCCTTGAACTGGGAATAGTGGGGTCGTAAACTGGACTTTGTAATAGTTCGTTACGAATCTGAGGAATTTTTTCGAAAAATTTAAGAGAATGTCTTTTAAAAAATTCCGAAACAGGTTCAATTCAGACACTGCTACACGGTCATTGCTTTTCAAAGAACATTCCATTCGAAAAGAAGACTTTAATGGATTTTGTAACAAATGCAATACGTTAAGTAAAAGATTTAACATTTTATCTTGTTATAATTGTTTAATTGTAACTGGCAAAGTTGTACCAATGAGGTTAATAATTTTTTTGTATTTTTATATCTTAAATACTGAAAAAGCTTAAAGCTGAAAATCGCAACACCTGGAGTAAAAAAATAAGCAGAAAATTTCCTATAATTAGAACACAAATGTTTAATGTTTTAACTAGTAGTAGCATTTATTTTTATTACTAGTTTAAATTATGAGTGCAATAAAAATACTTATTTTTGCGAATTATTTGTCGCTTCAGTTAAATGATTAAAAGTAATGAAAAAATTCTTCTCCAGACGATTCGCCACAAAACGATTTCCGCGATAAGATTCCATTCGAAACTGAAGCGAAATGGGTCGAATTCCTTTTCTAATTTAATCGTCTGCGAATTCTCACAATAATTAAGCCGACGGACATGTTTCGTAACGACTAAGCGGTTTGCAATTTAGTTTCATCCAAAAGGAGCCAAATCCAAGTTGAAAAGTTTCCTTCTCTGTGAAAGCTCAGCTTAAATTCTTCCGGAAATGACGTTGAAATATGAGAAGTCGTACTTTTATGGCGCCAAGTAAGTTCTTAAAGAATTATGTGGAACATTTGCTGAAAACAATGTTAAGTCTACAAAGGATAACGAAAATTTATGGCTACAGTGGCGTTCCGTGCAGGGCGTTAACGAATGACTGTTAAAAATCGTGTTAAGAAGAGTTTATTAACCTTCAGAATCATATCGCCTTGTTTAAGGCGTCTGATAAAGACAATGATTTCTAGTGCTAGTCGCGATTTATGGGTATTGATACGGACGCCATTGAAAATTTTTATCATTTTCATTGTGGTAGAGCTTTATTCTTCAAAGATAAGAATGTTCTTAAAGAAACGATCGCTTTATCAACTTGGCAAAAATGACATAGCAATTCTTTTTTTTTTTTTTTTTTTTTTGCAAAGTTCACATAAGCTGAGTAGGGTAGCATGTCAAAAAAATTATATCAGGAAGTAAATTTAGGTTTCCATTTTTATGTGAATATGTTTTTAATGCCATAGCTTGAATTGATAACGAACACTTCAATCCCATTTTCTGCCTTTCGCTGAAAAATAAAATTATTTTGATATTTGTGGAATTCTTTCCGATTTGGTGACATTTTCCTTCGGAATAAAAACTTTACACAGAACATTTCTGAAGTAGAGTGCTTGTTTATTCTTGTATAATTCCACAAATATGTTAATTAAAATGCAATTCTGATACATTTTGAAATCTGAAAAATCTGGAATAAATAATTAACATACGTTTTTTCGAGTGAATGATTTTTGGTGCAATTTATGTCTAAATTATATAAATAACTATTACTTTATTTTAGTGAGTTTAGAATATATGCTTTCATTTATTAATATAAATAATATTTAAAACTACAATATTCTCAAGTAAATATTCATTTCCTTAATGTGCTACTGTGATAAAAAAAATATTGACATTTATTCCATAAATCAAGACCAATCTGAGAAAAGAATATTCATTGTCCTCAAAAGTTTCTGCAAGTTGCGTACGCCATTTTAGGAAACCCCCAAGGCAAAAATTCTTTATTCCTTAAAAAATTAATTTGCAAACGATAAGAAAATGAATTGCGTATTGTTGCCAGATGTCGCTGAAGGTTCGTAAGAAGTTTTGAAAAAAAATTGCAAGCAATTTCTTGCACGTGCATTCTTTAAATAAATAATGCCCTTTACCTTTCTATCACAGTCGTTACACTGTAGAATAATTTTCTAGAAAAGAAGTGTTTTTAATAAGAAACTCGATAAAATATGTAATAAAAAAACATTTCACACCTACATTACAGAAACAAACAGCTTTTTTCTAATCCTTTCCAAAGAATATTAATTTGACCAACGATTACAGAAAAAAATACTTTTCCAAAAGTACCATTTATATTAAAATATCTCTTGTGCGGCTCCCAAAAAAGCGTTATTTAGCTCTAGGCTTTGGCAACATTTATAGCAAACGATGGATCACGTGAAACTCAAAAATAAAAAAATGGCTATTAACTTTAGGAAAAATCATTTGTTTTCGAGAAATAGCAACAACCTACGTTATTTGGAATAACAGTTTTCGAAAAAGAATGAGTGCAAATTAAACATTTTAAAAACTTCTAAATCTGAACTTATTTTAACTACAAATACACAATAAAAAGTGAGAATAAAGTGCTTTTAATCCTGAAACTTTTTTCCTTTTGGAGAGATTTTTAACAGTTGGTGTGATTATGGCGAGCTTCCCAACAAATCTATTAAGTTCAGCTGTTAATTATTTTGGCTGGGATACACAGTGTCCACATTGTAGCGAGCAAAGCAGGCAGTGTTTGCATAGAAACCCTGGGAGGATTGCTGCATTATCCTTCTGGGGATTGGCAAGTGTTAGTGAAAAGGGGGCAGAGCCCCCTACTTATATCATAATGCTTAAAATTATAAAGATTTTTATAGTAAGATTACTTGTACAGCAGAATTTCGTTTTGAACACCAAACATATAATTTACAGAAAAATAAAGTATGAAGCACAAGAACAAATCAGTTTTACTTTTGGCCAGTAAGGGTAAATGTCCTAAAACAGAATAATTAATAATAAAGCTGTTTAATGTTTCCTTGTAAATTTAATCCATAACTATTGTTCTAAACTTTCCATTATACTATCAAATATTTAAATAAAACCTAAAGTTACCAAAATAAAAAACCAATCAGCTAATTCTGTCGCTAATATTTTGTTGTTTTTAAATAAAATAAAAAAATTCTAGCATTACCAATTGGACCAAATGATTGTTAATTACTACAAAAATCGTTAATAATAACTATTTTCGCTGCTGTGAACATACTCGTACACAGAGAGCGTTTATGTCTGCCACGATCTTCTCTCAATACACAACGGACGATTATCCAAATAAACAGCTGCCAACAAACTGTTTCATAAATTGTTGCTCATATATGAAGATGAAACAGTAATTGTGCGTTCGTCCCCATTGGATAACACTATATTGTCGTCGCCATATCCATAATCTGTTATTCGGAGTTAAACTGCACATTTCAATATGGATGTACACATGGGAGATGACATTCATCGTTCCCTAGTTCGCTCTAACTGAGTGAATGAACATTTGTAGCTCTTTATAGCATCCCATGACAGTCACAGTAGCGTTTGTTATTTAACTCTGTTGTCATTTCACTCCATTTTGAAAATTCCAAGCGTTCTGAGACTACCGTACCAAGTTATGTTAAAATTAAAATACTATTGTACACTTCAAAAATAGATTTATTAATTAGAATGAATTATTCAAATATCATAAGTACACAGAGAATAATTTAGGATAAACGTTTAAAAAAGAACCTTTAGCAGATTAGAATTGATTACGAATGTAGGAATTCCATGATTAATTTTGTTCTATTTATTCTTATTTCTTTCATTTTTTATGAAACTTGTTTTCCTTAGTAATAATTCAAGCATTCGAACAATACTACATAATTGGAACTGATTGCTGATAAATCCCTACCTCAAATCTCCCAGGTTTAAATAAATTAAGAGAATTTATTTTATATTCGTGCAAAATAAGCTGTTTTATCATATTTCATGCTGTTCTGAAAATGTTTAGCTTTATCAATGAACAAATGATCAACATATTCCAATGATTTCATATTTCTAAGATATAATCAAACAAAATGTTAAAATAAGAATAAGAAGCAAATACATCTATACTGATTTATTTTGAATAGCAAAATGCTATTTTATAGGCTATCCACATAAAATATCATTTAATAAATAGAAAACAGAAGAAAATACCTTAACCATATCTTTTTCATAAAAATTTATCGAAGAATAAATGTATTCATATTACATTTTATTATTCAAGCATTCACAGCATTAAAATCAAGCTGCAAACGATTTTTTAAGATTATTAAAAAAGAATAATCTTCGTGAGACTTGTTCAGAAAGCAGTATAAAAAATAAGGATTTTAGAGTTTTCTCTTTTTTACTTCAGCTGAATTTCGGAATTTACAAACTGTCGCTTTCAATTTATGTAAAAGCTTTTTAAGCCAAAACATTTTACAGAGTTTTCACGTCTAGGCTTGCAACGAAAATCTTTTACTGAAAATCTCGTTCTCATTGAGTGCGATATGCATTCAGTTTACCTTTCGAACTTCAAAACGGATGCAAAAATATACAGAGACATTTGAAAAGGGTTTTGACTGTATATACAGACAAGAAAATTTACTTTAGGAATTGAAAGGATCAC
>BGPR01008261.1:11770-33571 GCA_013235015.1 Araneus ventricosus
CCCCCCCCCCCCCTCTCAAAAAGTTAATATATAATTTTCAATTTAATACACAATAGTTTATCTATGAAACATATAATTACTTAATAAAATCTTTATAGTTTTTGAAACACATTCAATTTTTAATTCAAAACTAGCTGCGTGGCCCGGCGTTGCACGGGCTATCACGAATAATAGGATATTCCCGGGCGGAGAGAAGTGAGGTCACGTGAGATCTTGGGATCCATTTATTTTCATATGCCCAGCCTCCGTTTTTCTCTACAATCAACAAATATTGTCACTTACTTTCCCTAACAAACGTTACGAAGTTAAACACTTTAATACAAAAAAAGAAAGAAAAAAAGCATGAAAATGATTTTTTCCATTGTTAATAAATCCAAACACAGAAGATCGCTCGGATGTGTAAACTAATAATAGGGGGAAAAAAAAGAATCCGCCGTGAATGAATTCACCATGCTGCCAATAGATGGCAGCACGTGAATTCATTCATTTTGACGTTTTTAATTAATATCTTTTTAACTAATTACAATTTCGGAATTTAAATAGTCGAAATGGATTCTTTGGATTATTTTCCATCTTTTGGTACTTACGGCTAGTTTCAGGATTCAGTGGTTCGTGAGAAGATAGAAGGACATAGATACATATGTTTAAATACCTTCGAATTTTAATAGGATAGATTACAGCTTTTGAAATAGCAACACATTAAAGCCTGCAAAAATGCTCCATAAAATTTCTTGAAATCGTCTGAAATTCCTACTAGAATTTCTACGGTCACGCTTTTTTCCGTGAATGGGCTTGAAGGGTCACTGAAATGAACAGATTTTATTAAATCCATTTCAACGCAAAGAAATGCGAGGATAAGAGACGGTAAGGTCCACATGAGACCAAAAAATTTTATCTCTCACTTTATTTAATGCAAAGATATAAATACGAATTAAGGGAAGTTTTAATTGTGAAAGAGCTAAAAATACAAAAATAATAACAAACAACGATGAGGAATAAGAATCTGGTGGATGACGTCATCAGAGGCCATTCATCCATGCAGATTCAAAACCAGAATAGGTTTACTGTAGAGGAAAAAGGCTTTAAGGTCTAAATTTAATAAGAATTTTCCTCCAACGCCTGAACCCACTCCGGAATAAATTGGAAAGAAAAACATTTATCCACAAAGAAGAAATTCAAAGCAGTTTTTTAAACAATTGTACTTCGCAATTTTTCCTGGATGATGCAGCACTTGCGCGCACCAATTAAATTCTATTCTTCTATTATTGTTTATTTTGTCTTTTTAGATATTCAATCTTTATTTAATGCAACGAATGGAAATTTCAGAAACATGATTCTACACGGCATTTTCAAAATAATACTGAAAAGTTTGTAAGTATTTGGTTGTTATTTCTTCTGTATATACGCCCCCTGACGGCTGCAACCTAGGCCATGGCCTAGGTTGGCCCTATGGGAAATCCTGCCTTGAAAGGGGAGGCGAAATCAAACACATGGAAAAACAGCTTTATATTTAAGAAGAGAGCGGCACTAGCGCCTGTCATGCACATAAAATAATAATGTAATTAATTCGTATTTTTCTCCATTTGTCTGTAAATTGGTGACATACGAGTCAATGCCGGGTGCTGGACGCGTGATGTCGCAACCTATCTGCAGAGATAGAAGGTGCCAAAAGACGATGGGTGTCTGATGTCGTGGGTGTTATGTTACTAATTAATATTTTTTCCCTGAATTTTTTTAATTATTATTTTGAGGTTTATGTGCCCTGCATCTATCTCGTAAAGGAAGGGCGGAAAAAATTGCACTACGCCACTGATCTACAATTTTGCTGTTAAGGGGACATCCGACTCTTAAACCTCGAAAAAATGGAGGGAAAACTGTCGAATTCGATACATTCTGTCTCTGAAACAATGCAATTCACAAACTCACTTTTTCTTTCCAGAAAAATATCTGTTCTTTCTCTTATAGTACACGCAGTTTCAAACCTTTATATTGATATATATTTGTTTGGGAGAATAATAAATATGGGTTTTATTTTTTAGAGAAAAGATGAGATAGTCACCTTGCGCGCATGATTACGGATAAAATATTGGTCTAAACACAATATTTTTGGTATCTAAGTGATCCAAACAGTCTTTTTCAAAACTGAACCAAAATTTATTAACATTTAAATTTAATTTCTATGTTATATACCAATTTAAAATAAAATGTTAAAAATAGTTAAAATTTCAACTTTTCCTCCCCAAAAAAACTTCTTTGGAGAAAATATGTCCAGAAGTTGTGGTTAAATTTGCAGAACATAGCACAATACATATTCAGTAAAAATTTTATATCAAAATAACCAATACTTTTCGAGATATTGCGCGCGCAATATAAAAAAAACACATTTTGAGATATGTCGCTTTAAAGATATGGCAATTTTCAATGTTTAAGTTGAACAGCTGATACATTTTCCTTCATAACTTTCATAATTATGGGAATTTTTTAAAGCGGATTCTTTTAAATTTTTTAGAAAAGACTAGGGAATAATGTATATATCATAAAATCGCAAATTTTCAAGGTTTAACAGTCGTATGTCCCCTTAAGACTGTACACCATATTTCATTTGTCTAGCCCGTTGCGTCCTTGGGTTATCTTCATAAATCCGGATGGAATTTGATACAGATATACAATTGTGGTTTAAAGACAATACACCAGGTCTGATTCTTCCAGATTTTCCGTTTTTGAGTTACTGTTGTTGGCTTCTCCATTGACATTCATAAGACTTCTTCTAAGACTATACAAACATTTATTAGAACACTAAAACACAATCATTACACTTCGTAATCTGCATACAACGTAACATCGTTCAACCATACTCATGCTCGTCTCTCATTTTAAATCAAATTCAAAGTAAGTCAACATCAGACCGTTGCCACTTATCTGGTATCATACACTGCTATAACATTAAATAAGTTGAACTCATGCTTTTGTCAGGCATAAATATTAAACATGCTTACACTGTGTTCACATACACACAAATAATTGTGAAACAGATCAACAGACATACAGGCAAATTTGGAGGTTTCAGAATTCAAGTGGATCAAGTCCATGTTCTGCCCATTTTGCACTCACACCGCCACGGTAGTGCAGAAATGTTACATTTTCTGCGTACTAATGAGAGTCCTGTACAACAAATAAGTCCCTAGTTCAATTCGTATCCACCAGGCAGCAAGAGCGATTAGAAGTCCACAGTCCTTTTAAATGCAGCTGATCAACTTTGAGATCTGTTTTCTCAGAAATGAATCTCATGAAGTCCATGTTTTGCCCATTTTGCACTCACACTGCCACGGTAGTGCAGAAATGTTACATTTTCTGTGTACTAATGAGAGTCCTGTACGACAAATAAGTCCCTAGTTCAATTCGTATCCACCAGGCAGCAAGAGCGGTAGCGCGAATCTACGATTCACTGACTATGAAGCCTAGGATTTACCATCTACTGTCGTAGATGCACGAATGTACGAAGATGGATCCAAAAAAAAGTTTGCAAAGGGAATAAAAAGCTATTTAATAACATTAGACAGAAAATACGAAAGGGAATTAAGAGGCGTACTTGGCGATCACTTTTCCACATAATCGCCAAATCTATTCAGACATTTATCTGAACGCAGGACCAACGTGTTTAACCCGGCTTGGCAGAAATCACGTCCTGTCCATTGAGCCAGTTCTCGACAACTGTTTTCACATCACTCTCTGAAGAGAACCTTGTTCCAGATAAGTGTTTGGAACCCAGATTGGGTGCCGAATCTGGGCTGTAGGGGGTGGCTCCAGGCTTCCCACTTGAACTTTGGTTGCAATTCTTGAGTTTTGCGAGCAGTATGGGTATTGTCATGCAGGAGGATGACACCATCACTCAACAAGCCAGGGCTTTTGAGTCGCATATCTTCACGATGGTCCAGTGACAATTTTCTTTTCCCGAAATTGAAGGAACACTTATCTGGAACCAGGTTCTCTTCAAACAGTGATGTGAAAATAGTTGTCGATAACTAGCCCAATGGATAGGACATGATTTCTGCCAAGCCGGGTTAAACAAGTTGGTCCAGTGTTCAGATAAATGCCTAAATAGATTCGGTGATTATCTGGGAAACTGATCGGCATGTATGCCTCTTAATTCCCTTTTGTATTTTCTGTCTAATGTTAATAAATAATTTTTTTATTACCTTTGTAAACTTTTTTCGGATCCAAGGGCTTTTTCAGTCAGTCGCGTAGCGACCAAAGGTGGTGTGGGGGTATATTTCCCCAGGCACCACTTTTTAAAATCAAATATGGATGAGGGGACAAAAAATATCATATCCCGGGCGCCATTTCCCTTTGCTAAACCACTGATGACAACTGGGGGGCGAAATAATCATACTATGCCCGGGCGACAATTCTCCTCGCTACGCCACTAGGAAATCAAAAAATACTTGATTTACCAGTAAATTTATTTAGTAAAAAAATTTCCAGTAAGTTTATTTTTTATTTCTTGATTTCCATGGAAGGATAACAAGGGAGTCTCATTAATGAGCTTCAGCCGTCATTACTGAGGGTCCAATTTTTTTCATCAGAAAACCGAAATACAGAAGAATTTGTCGAATTCGAATTCGTCGGTAACTAAACCGTTCCTCAGGTTTCTTGAATTTCCTATTATTATAATATTGATTCGAATGTCGTCTATGATTCAGACTTATTTTGGTTAATTCGATGTCAAACCTGAAGATTGTTTTTATTTCTGAATTGTTCTCGGCAGTTATAAAAAATATCATGTGCCCTTAGTGATGATAAGTGAATGTTTTTTAACAAAGTCAGTTTTATCGTAAGGTCTCGGCTTAGGGGCTGGAAGATTCCAGGTTCGATACCCGATTCCACTGAAGATCTGCCGTGCACGTAGGGCTGTTGCATTAAATCATTACGTAGTGAATCAAACGTCCTTCCACTGAGAGGAGGGGTGTCAGCTCAGGTGTCGTCCTCGTCATCTGACCGCGGTTCAAAATGACGAGGTGCGCCCCAAAATAGACCTCGTGTTGCTTCAAAAAGGGACGTTAATATAACTAAACTAATACACTTAATTCGCTTTAGCTTTACAGCTAAACAAACAATAAGAAATTTCTCACCTTTTTAAAATAACTTTGAACTCGTTAGATGTGAATTGACCGTTTATTTTTAAGTTTTATTGTGCAATTATAGAATTCAAAGTGCTGTATGCCGTATTCTTTAGTAAATTACTTTGTTAATTATGTAAATTATTTTTAATTGTGAATTTTTATTAATAATTATTATTACTTAATTTATTACAATCATTTATTGCTTATTTACTAATTGTGTTTTATTTATTAAAACTGTTAGATATTAAAGCGAATCTTCACTGCCATTTTTACTTCAAAAATTGATTTCTTTCACTGCATTCCATTTCCTAGAAAAGCAAAAAAAAAAAAAAAAAAAACCTGTTGTGCTATATTGACCTAGCATTTAATGTTTTTTGTGGTGAAGTGTTTTAGCATTAATCATATCACAAAATTTTAGAAAGAATAATCTTCAAATTAACCCAGAAAGAATATCTTTCTATCGTGTTTTCCTGATAAATTAGTTTTGAAATCTTGTACATTTATGTATTGTGAATGGTAATAAACTATTTTAATATTTTCAGAGCTTAAGTAGCAGTTAATTAATTAATTCAATTCGATTTTGATTCCATTCGCGTGGCACCACCTAACAGGAATTTTAGAAAAAACTCATTTCAAGATTCCATGATATTTATAATAATGAGTCATGAATTAACGATTAAAAGGTAGAAAATGATTAAAATAAAAAAGATCTACGTTTTAGTACATTAATAAAAATGTTTTTAAGAACTGGTTTTAAAAAAATTAAATTAGAATTTTGTTTCCGACTTTAAACTTAGATAAAACATGGTAATGAAATCTAGCCTTTCTCAAACCATATCATCTAAGTTTTAAATTAATGACACTTGTTACTTTTATGTAGTGCATTATATAAAATTATTGTATAAGATCTTTGTTCGGAACAGGTAGGCTATGTGCATACTGCTAATTTTGGATATTACATAAGTGATGTTATAAAAAGTGTATGCTTGTGATAAAAAAAATTAAACTCTTCTGATTATCTTCTTAAATATAAATGCAATTGAATTTAGTAATTTTTGGAATTTGTACCACCAGCTGCATATTCGGCTACACTGAAAAATGCTCGATTGATTGTCCACACCGTTTTTAATTTTTTGTATCCAGATTAGCTAGGCACTCGGTTAAATTTATTTCATGTTCATTAAAAACAAAGCCTAAAATGAGAAAAAGATCAACTTTCCAATTTTCTCAAACAAACTACGAACAATCTGCACAATTCACGGTCAAACACATCAATAATTAATTCAATCGAACACATGAGAGATCTTTTTTCTTTCTTTCCAAAATTGTAATCAAGACATTTCTTTTTTTTTTTTCTCTCTCTCTTTTCTAAATTGTATTACAGACTTCGGGTTTCCTTCTGTGTGGATGCTTTTCCTAGCCTCTGTTGGATGAGGCTGCACTCCTTATAAATTTATTTCTGTTTCTTATGCTTTTTTTCATAAATTTTATTTTTATTATATTTTTTTGCTTATTGTTATTATTGTATTTAATTATGTTCATTATATTTTTCTGCTTATTGTTTTTATGTTTATTTATGTTCATTATATTTTTTGCTTATTGTTATTATGTTTATTTATTAAGCACTTTTGTTTACTGTTACGAAAGTATCTTCTACCCAAGATGGGTGTTGTTTGTACTGAAATTATTATATTGTATTATTATTCTTGATTATTATATTGTATTATTATATTTTCTGCCTATTGTTATTATGTTTATTTATGTTCATTATATTTTTTGCTTATTGTTATTATGTTTATTTATTAAGCACTTTTGTTTACTGTTACGAAAGTATCTTCCATCCAAGATGGGTGTTGTTTGTACTGAAATTATTATATTGTATTATTATTATTGTTGTAACATTATTTGTATTGTAAATTTTCTTCCTGTCAACTCGTTACAAGCTTTAAACCCTTTGAGTAAGCTGGATCGTAATGGGATAAAAATAAATCTGCACATGTAAAATTTCATTTCTGATCTTTTTAAACTATTCATGTTTTCTGAGTAAACCATAAACTTCTACTTAAGCTATAAAAAGAAATTAAGACACAGATATGAAAAAATTAAAAAGACTGTCAGAGTGAAACACAGAACACTTGCTTTTTTATAATCTGCATTTATTTTAGTATTTGCAGCTCAATGTACAGCGTATTGAAAAAAGACTGCATGACATTATTTGGCATCAACTTCAACTATAATCATGAGCGATATTCAGCTACACCTGTTCCCGACACTACAATCACAATATACGCATAAAAATCTTTTTTTTAACACCAAAGAAAAACCTCAGTCCACACACAACATTGCATTAATACAAGACAGTAAAGAATAACAAGTTTCATCTTTTCAAGTTAAAAATGCAACAGGATTTTTTATCCCTCTCTTTCAGACTAAAAATTTTTAAAAAGATCTTAAAATTCTATTGATTCTTGGATGAGATAAACATTTTTTGAAACATTTAAACCAAAATTCTTTTAAACATACCTATCTGATAGTTTTTCTGTTGCATGTATGGCAACCACTTCAATTCTTTTTAATTAACTTCTATTATATACACATCTTTACAATTTTATTTTTAAAGATTGATTGGAAAACAGTTTTTAAATCTGTCAATCAGGCACTTATGGAGAGATGCACGAACAAAATTTTGTAAGAAAAAATACTGCTCACTTTAAACAAAGCAATCAGCATAAAAATGATGTTTTATCAGCAATGCTTCCCTACTGTCTTGCATTTAAGTAAAAAATAAACTAAAAGAATGCAACAAAGGTTCACAATAGCATTAATCGAATAATAAGGCCAACCACTAGTCTAAGCAGTGAACAACCACTCCAGGCAACAAATATCACAGTTTTCTTAAAGTGAAAATAGTTATTCTTTCTTTTTTGTTACTTTTTTTTTTCTTCTTTACAACATATTTAATTCAAAAAATCTTTCTATTCATAAATAAATTACTAAAATATTTCTACGCAAAAAACATTCATGTGCTGTGCTTAGTACTTCGATTGTCGAACATATATTTTTTTTATAAAATTTTTGTTTTTATAAAACTGCTATTGCCTGAAGAAGTTTTAAAGGTATTTTTCCGTTACCTCGACAACAGAGTTCGCCAAGTATAAATATTGGCGGGAAACATAGCTTTTCAATTAACATCACAACCGCCAAAGGAGCACAAGTTTGCCAAGTTACACAACGGAAAGTACCATTTTCGCTGCGTAAAGAAGCTGTACGTAAATTTGGCATGCACTTTGGCTGCTGCTGGGATAACGGAAAAGAACCATTTTAGTTTAGTTTGAAGTATAATTTTTACCAGATGCTTAACAACTGTTTATAACTTTTGACAATATAATATTTAACAAAAAATATCAGTAACAAGTACTGCTGCTAATGCAGTCACCTGTATTTGCAAAAATTTCAAATTGTTGGCATGTTTGGAAAAAAAGCATTACAATAGGCATATGTTCCAAAATTTAAAAAAACTGTGAAGAACAAGCTTTTCTTGGTAAGATGCAGTCAATACATTAAATATCTAATCATAAAAATATACATCTGAAAAGCAGGGTATTTGAAACAATACTTGAGCGGGTTATAAAATTTTTAAAATACATGAGGATAAAAACCATTTCACAAGAGTAATTTACATATTCACAAATTCTTTGCAATAAAATAATTCAAAACTCAACTGACTCCCTTTAAATGAAACCAGTTTAGCAACACACATGCTCAACTAAACATTTCATTATACCCAACAACTCTGAAGTACAGTGTATAATTTCAAAACTATACATAAAGAACACAATATACATTACACTGAGCAATCAATTCAGTTGTACAAGCTTTCTTTAATGCAGAAAGAAAAGAAAATTTTTCATAATAAAAAGTACATCCTTGTGCATGAATTAAGTTATATTTGGACTAGAAATAATTAAAATAAAATTTACTTTCAGTTATTTTGCATATATTAATCACAACATTGCACTTAAGTCTGAGTAAATAAATTGCAGTATGACTTCTTAAAAATAAATTAATAAAATATTTGCTTATTTTTTTTAATAAAATAAATTAAGAAAATGTTTGATAATTCTGTTTAAAAAGAAGCTTGCATATTTCAAGAGAAAATTAAGACTTCCAAATAACTCAATTCCAAACTTATTCTGATATTCACAAAAGCCTTTAATAATAATATATACGTCAACAGAAAAATTTACAACTTATCAATACAAAAATAGGTAGACTTTAGAGCATGGTACTCTGCCAAAGTTGGAATTTTTCTAGCAAAAGGTAGCCAAATTTAGTTTTAACATGGTTGAGACCTAGCGTTTGGCGAACGAGTCATAAACTTGGCAACAGGACAGTAACATGTTCTTAAATCTAACCCCAAAAAAAATATTAGGCTCCAAAAAATACATCAATTTAAATATCAAATTTATGAGCACACAAGTACCCAAACCAAGAAATACAGCTGCATTGTTTACATAATATGCATTTTAGCAACAGAATTGGTAAGTACAAAGCAGATCAACATGCTTCACAACAAGTGAAATGTTTATTTTATAAATCAAAATTCTTTTCAGTTAAATAAAATATTTCATTCACACAAAAGAAAACAATAATCCAAGCATAGCGTACAGATAACCCCATTTTTTTGTATTTTTCTAAATTTTTTTCCTTTGCACAGTCTTTAAACAATAACAATCACATGCCATTTACAAGAATACAGTCGGTTCTTAAGTGCAACATATTTTGGCCTTAAATTTATGTATTTTTTTATATAAAACCTATAAAATCAAAGACCTTAAAACAATATTTTGGTCCATTTTGTTATTTATAAATGTACATATTTAAAGCATTGACAGATGCTTAGCAATTTGATAATGCAGCAAAAACTTAAATATCATATATATCTTATATAATAATTAAATCAATAAGCATTTTAGAAAGCATGAAGAAATTTCTTCTGTAATTGTTCAATGGAGTTAAGAAAAAAATATTATGATGTAATTGAAGTGATATTGTGTAAGGGGAGGGAACATAGGAAGAGCTAATATTTGTTGGAATTGCAAAGCATTATTCAGTCAAAAAAAGTCAGGGTCACAAACAATAATCAAAACTTTATAAAAATAATAAAATAGCATATAAATTAAAATTTATGAAATACTGGATATTTATGGCATTCTTACATATGGCGCAGCAATGAATACTAAATGGTTTGAAATGTAATGATGAACATATTTAAAATAACATGTATTTAAATATTTAAAAATCCTCAAACGGTTCAACTTACAAGTGTTTTTAAATTAACTCCTTAAAAGGCAGATGATGAAGATCTATTACAGTGAACAATTAATTGGCAAGAAAAACACAGAATTTACGGCTTTATAAAAATAAGTTAAATTTAACTCCAAGTCATTTAACAGAAATAAAAGAAAATAGAAAAATTCCATTCAGCAATTCAATGCTGTGCAAAACACCTGATTGATTCTCTCCAATGAAAACATTATTTTCACCTGCTTAAAACTAGTGAGCCAAAATTTAAGAGAAGAAATGACGACTAAATGGATTTTTTTAAATGTTAATAACAGTTACAAATATATCTATATACAAAAGAGCACAACCGAAATCCGTTAATCTTTACCTTTGTCATGTAGGCATCTTTCTCCTTTTTGTAATAATAAGAGCACTGATATAAGAAATGTTCAAATAAATAAAGTCTTTAGCTCTTCAAAAATGAATGGGCTTTTAAAACAAAGAAGTTATTAAACAGTTGCAAAGAACATTCTGATTTACAAAATGCTTTGATTTGGTCCCTAAATTGCGATTTTATGGCAAAAACCGAATGTTCTAAACAAGGCATAAGAACATATGTAGAATATGTGAATTCTAAAAGTAATAAATAAATAAATTTTAAAACTCTGCTGCCACACAGCAAAATCTGGTGGCAAACAAAAACTTATCTCAGTTATGGCCAAGAAGTACCTGCATGAAGCAGAGAAAATTCCCTACGAAAAAATATAAAGTTAGAACACTTCCTATTTCAGCGCCCTATAAACAAAAAAGGGAAAAAAGTGGGGAAGAAAGGGGGCGGAATGATTGATGTTTCAGGACGTTTCCAAAGACGCCAGGAGGCTGTGATAAACAACTTCGTCCAAGATAGGAACCCTAGGGGGGAAGGACTCTCCGCCACTGCCACCCCCAACATCTCGGTTAGTTCTATACTGCGTCGCACACTGGCTTCCTCCGGTAGTGGCAGCAGACGATACAGACGCCAGAATTTGTTTCAAGCAAGGTGGAGATGGTGCGGCAGATGGAAAAGCTGAGAGGTTGTTGTTGCTGCTGCTGTGGTTGTTGTTATTGTTTTGAGTTGTTGTTCGACGATGGTAAAAAGGCGAGCTGCAATCGTTGGTCGTATCACAAGGCAGCGAAGAGTTACTGTTGCTATAGCATGTCACGTTAGCCGTTGTAACAACTGGAGTAGTGTCCATGGGTTCTACCGTGTCATTGTTCCTGGAATCGCGATTATTGTTCGTGGTTGGAATTGGACTTGACACACGCCGGTCAGGAACGGGAACGCGCAGAAAGTCTTCATTGATGCCGAAGATCTCGTCGCAGGAGCTATCGTCGTAGAAGTCCGAAGTATTAGCCGGAGAACTTGGCTTGGCTACTTCATTGTTAGCGGCTTCGCTGCTGCTGAAGTCCGTAGCAGTGAACTGTTCGGAATTGTCTGCACTGTTAGATACTGGCGAGAATCTTTCGACGAAAAAGTCCATTCTCTGCTGCCTCTGCCTGAGCTTGGCCTGTCGTTCACTTCTGATGTCAGAATGCAGTTTTTTAATGGTGTTGTTGATCAGGACCGATCTCAACAAGCAGAGTTCTGGATCGTCAATCTCGGAAAGTTTGGTGACAGACATTTTCATGACCTTTTTGCGTTCGTCCTTCCACCTTTGACGGGAGGTCCACATCTGGTAGGGCCTCCTTCGGGGCATGTAGTCGTCATCGTCCATTTCTGCAGACGCGTCATCGTCCTGCCCTTCAGAGGAAGAAGATGAGGATGAGGAAGATGATGATGAAGAAGTGGAAGTGCTGCTGAGGGATGATGAAAGAAACGATGAACAGGAAAGGGAAGGGCTTGAGCTGGTGCAGAGATCATCCGAACTGGAGGAAGAGGACGACACCACATCGGATGATATGGGAGGAACTACACTCTCAGCTCGGGGCTTTTTGGACACATGCTCTTCAGCTTCATTTTCAGCTTTCCTTTTGAGAACATTTGTATCTACAAAAAATAAGGAGGAGAGTTATTGATTTACCCAAGCAAATAAATTTTTTATGAAGAGAAAGAACTAATAAAAATAAACCATCAAATAAATAAATTTATATTCGATTCCTATAAAGAAGAAAGGCTGCCAAGTACTTAATTACGTCTAGGGACAGTAAAAACAAGAAAAAAATTATTCAACAATTTTTTTTCTATACAATGAAATGCTTGCGCCTCAACTTTCAAACAAACAAATATTTTACATATATTTAGACACCCGCCAGTTAAATAAGAATCTCGTTTACTATTACACACTAAACATTACTGAGAATCTCATATATAATTCAACACGCATAATATGAAACAATTACTAAACTACCCGATCTGTTCACAGTGTCAACATAGAAAACGAGTTCGTTTGTGACCTAGAATTTCTAAGTCGTTCAGGATGACTCAAAATATTTTCCCTCTCTTTTTTTTAGATATATTTTTAAAAAATCTTCCTGTACCTGTCGTGCGATCAATATAATGAAGTATGGCATAGAGCACGTAGGCCGATGGCAAAATCACTCCGAAATTGGGACAATGTCAACAGTTGAAGGTAGAAACGGAATCGGGGCACGGTGTCAAGCGTTTTAAGGAGGTCACAGGAGAAGGTGAACCATCACTGTTTCGCTACAAACAACTCACGTTTTTCCTTTCCTACTACACCCGCCGACAGAATTTCTCAGAGATTTCACCGCAAAATCAAAACATGACACTGCAACTTCTAGAAGAGTCAACTTGAACTACAAAAATTGAAACTGCTTCTGTTTACGCAAAAGAATCA
This sequence comes from Araneus ventricosus, assembly GCA_013235015.1. Taxonomy (NCBI): domain Eukaryota; kingdom Metazoa; phylum Arthropoda; class Arachnida; order Araneae; family Araneidae; genus Araneus; species Araneus ventricosus. The sequence goes on from BGPR01008261.1 coordinate 25,014, forward strand.
GGAAGGCAATAAATATGGTTAGCATTTTTTTAAGAGTTTGAAATGTTCCATTAGACTATAAAGAGGTATAAATGTTATATTCGTAAATAACGAATAGATAATGGTTTTGCATTCGAGAAAAAAAAACATTTTGCATTGGTTTTTTTGAAGGTGCCAATTTTAGAGATGTAAACAAACAAACAAAAATAACAATTTCAGAATCATTTCTTTCAATACTGAATTAAATAAACAGCTCGTAAATTACTGTTAGTATTTACAGATATTCTAAAAATAAAAGATTCTTAAACCAGAGAGGTATACAAGCATTTGTTTACTCCGACAGTATGGTAAAGGATTCGAACACAGCATAAAATTGCAAAATTCCACATAAGATTTTATTCTATTTTTACAAACTAAAGACAAAATATTTTATAACCGGCGAACAAACTTGTTTCAAAAACTTCACACAAAATTTTTGAAAAAAGTAGTTTGAATAGTTAACATTATTAATGCACTACTAATAAGAGCATGGAGACGGGAAATATTTCAAAAGAACTGTACATAAAATTGTATTACATCCTTATATACGAAAAAAATAAATAAATAATGTCCGGAATATTATAGATTTTTGAAAAGGTGATGGATAAAAGCTAACTGATTATTTTCAGTAAAAAAAATAATTAAAAAATATGGAATATTCTGAAGAACGAATCAGAAATAATGAATTATTTTTATTCATTTATCTTCCCCTAACGCAATTCAGATAAATTCAATAAGGTTCTTCCGTTATTATAAGCATGCGGATTATACTTAAATGTAGCTAAACATATAAATCAAAGAACACTAGTTACAGTTGAGGGACAGACATTATATTCTTTCGATATGATTTATGGCATCGAAAAATTACCAGTTCCCATAAAATTTTTATGTATCTAAAAAATTTGTGATAAACATATCATTATTTCCACTAAAGAAACAATTTCAGAAAAGAAATACTATGATTATCATCTGTAATTATTATAATACTAGTATTCATAATACATTTTCAGAAGTTTTAGAAAGTTTGTAGAACAATTTTTTTAATCACATATCGAACATAAACCTCTATCATTTGCTGTAAAACTTATTTCCATTACCAAGTCCCGTTCTTTTATCACGTGACAATATCGTCTTCGTTTCCAGCATGATAAAAAAAGAAATGAAAAGGAACAGATGAAATCAGTAGAAAGAAGACATGTTCTTTCTTCGAACTAACTCCGTTACAGAGAAAACGGAAAAATATTTACGTCATTATGGCATCGCAAGAACACAAATGAACTACTACCTACTCAAGGAGTTGGAAGTTTCCGCGCCATTCTGTTAGTTTCGACACGCGTGATGACGTCAGAACGGTTGACGGGCACTGTCAACATCCCTCATCACGTTGCGTGACGTATGGAATAGCATTGTGTATTTCACGTTCATATAATACGTCCTCCGCTCCATTTATGGGAAGGAAAGTTAATCGGTTGTTAACCCAGCCGGATCTTAGCTCTTAGTTAATTCTCATACGGGATTATTTAATATGATTATACAGAAGTTACTTAGAATACTCTATAGCTAAATTTCCGAGGTTTTTCACAAAATCCCGTTTTACACTCAAAGTACATTCAAGCGAGTATCTAAGTCGAAGTCCAAGAAATAATCCTTCAAGATTTTTTTAAAAAAATAATACTGGTATTCAATGCGAATTTTTTATTTATAAAATTACTCATTAACAAAGTTGATTAAAAAATCGACTTTTTGTTAGCGGAATGTTTAGCTAATGAATTTCGAAACCACATGCGCGGTTTTTTTTTCCCTCAAAAGGTTCGGCATCTTCATTTCCCATAATATTCGAATCCCATAATAAAAGAATCGACGTTCTGAATTAAATAGCATATCATCAAGGTTGCTATAATTGCCAAGCATTTATACGGGACGTTTAAGTGTTAAATAAATAAAACATGAAAAAAGTGGGTAGGTAACGGTTTATTTTACTAATAATCTACTAATTTTACTAATGGGGATAAAAAATTGGAAAAGTGTAAGCAATCTAATAAAATGAACACGTAGAACAATAAAAATGATGCGAAGCTAATCCTTTTTTAGCCCAGATATATTTTAAAGTTGACTTTACTCTCCTAATTATATCATTTTCTTCTTTTACATAATTATAAAACTGGGAGCAAGTCATTTTAAAATTATAATGACGCAGAGTGAAGGGACGTATGGCAACCCTATATATTATGGATTTCACTTTTATTGCAAAAGTAATTTAATGTAAATATGTGCACACCGTTAACAAAATATATATCATTATTTAAAGGCTACGGTTTTTTTAAATAAATATTCTCAAAAAAATAGAAATTTGCTGACAGCCCATATAATAATAAGATACATAAAACCGTTCCTCTCTATCTTTTTAGCATTTTACAACATAAATGATTTCACAACGAAATGTAGGTTTTAAATACATTATTATGACAATTTTATTTAATATAGTTTTAATTTTACCAAAGATATGCAAGAATCCCCAAGCATGCAGAAATAACATTATATAATACTATAATATATTGTATTATAATTATAATAGTTAGTATATATCAAAAATGATACCTGTTACTTGAATGCCTTCAATATTCTGATAAAATAATAAATAAATACAACATTTAAATAAAGAAAGAATTATCACATCTTAATGAATAATGAAGGCAAATAAAACCATACATAAAGAATAAACACTGCAACCACAATTCTTTATAAAATAACAATGTTTTAACGATTTCCATAAACAGATTCGTATAAATTCGCAATTTTCTTAAACACAAATTTAGCATCGTTAATTTAATTACTAAATCGAGCAGCGCTAATTCAATAAAAATTTATAAAATATTCGTTTCATGTTTATAATTGATGTATAGTACGATAATAGATTAGACGTAGATTTTACAGCAGAAAAAGATTTAGAACAACATCGTAAATTAAAAAATCCCTCCTCCTTATACTGACTTGTTTACTAATTTTTATCTCCTCTACTCTGTCTGCTCACTCCGTTAAATGTTTCTTTAGCAACCAAAACAAAAACTGGAAATTTCTAGTCGCATCTTAAACGTTCTGAGCACCTGCTCCCAATATCAACACTGAAGTCATTGGAATATAAAACTTATAACTAGCAGAACGGAAAGCGTGAGTTGTCAAGGTTAAGCGTGTCAAAAGAGCAGAACAGTTTATGAGAACTTCAATGGGATTATTTGTCTTTTTCTTGACGGGAACAAGTCTGCAAGAAGCCGGATGAGCCAATGAAGGCTTATTAAACAGTTTTTACATTAAGTCAACGGAAAATGAAATTGCAAAAGCACGAGATGTCCAATAAAGAGCTCCTTTTTCCTGCGATTTTGTTCGAACATATGCCACATAGAATTATAAGTTGTACCATTCTGACTTTTTTACCAACTATTAAATTCCCATGAACGAAATTATGAAAAGAGGTGGATGACATTTTTTTAAAAAAATAGTCTAGAAACGTATTAGTCCATGAACTATAATAAACTAAAAAGATAAGGAAATGCTATGATTTTCAGAAATTAACTTAGAGGCTCTGGATATCTTTCGAAGTAAGGGATCTAAATTTAGAAATTCTTCCGAAGAGCCGGGGGGTAATCTTCGATACCCCCCCCCCGACAGCTATATTAAGAACTCGCAAATCGATTAACTGCAATTAAGTGTAAGGAAACGGAGAAGAAAGTTTAAAATTATATATCTCAACGGCAGATTTCACAATATCACACAAAGAAACGTAAAATTTCTTAGAAAATTTGTGAATCTTTAAACTTAATTTTTAATAACCGTAAAAGTAACAAACCGATTTCAGTAGACTTCTAAAAGTTTTTCAAACGAACTGTAAGCTTTTTTTTTTTTTCCCCCGTTAAAAATTCGACATTCAATTAATTTTATATTAACCCAAATAAAAGAAATTAAAAATAGAACTCTAAAATTTCTTTTACATAATTCTCATCTTTACAGTTCGTTATTCAATAAAGATTTCACCTTAGTAAAACAAACTACAAGGAGAAAAAAATAAAGCATAAAAATCGGATTTTTAAGATAATTAAATCTAATAAATGCTTATAACTCAACGTTTATTAAAAACGTCATAACAAATATAATAACTAATGCTTGGTTTAGCAAATTTTTTAAGCCTAAGAGCTTATTATTCAGTAAAAATTCCATCATTTTTAGAGACTATTTCATTCTTAAAAAGGAATGTCCGTTAAAATATATTTCTTCTTCTTCATAGACTTCTTGCTTTTCCACTCACTCCAAAGAAGTTTGCTACACATCAACATTCCGTCGTATAAAATTAAGAATTATGATACGTAGTTTAAGTATAGTACAAAAGAATGGTATGTGTTACTATTATAGATAGGAAATATAACACTATTGTTCATCATACTTTTATGCATTTTGGTATTATCAACTTATTGTAATGTCCGAATGAAGACTCTGATACACTCTGATCTGGGTAAAAGTAAGTTTCACTTCCATTATAAATCAACTTTGCATTTACGAATTTTCTATATAATTTCAAGTGGATGATTATCACATAAAAACTAATTACATCCGGCTATAAGTCTATCAATACAGACTAATAAGGTTTTTCTAAATATATAACACGGCTGTCTATAGACTAATCAGATTTTTAAAACATATAATACAAACACTATTCGGTACATATGAAGAATAAGAGCATCTAAAACGGTTCCTTCCCATTAGAAAATATAATTTTAAAAAAAAATTACCAAGCATTATACAGTTTTTGAAACAAAAAGCTGTGACGTTCGCGTAGTGGACGTTCCAATCATTTTACGATTCAACAGTCCCTTTCCTCCACTGACATAACCTACATTCAAAGACTTGTTGTGCGACCTTATTCTCTTTTGCAATTGAGTGGGGGGGCCGGCCGTGGGCTGGGTGTGGGGCCAGCAGAAAGCAAAACTAGGTTTCCCTTTCCGTTCGGAAAACTTGACACAGTGAAAGTAAATAAAAAGGTGAGAAGCTGTCTGATAAACAATCCACTCCATTATCTTTTATCAAGTACCGACAACATAAAACTTGACACGCGAATTGTGGTGCCTATCTTTAACTAAATGGATTTGTAAAATTTCGTAAGGTACCACATAAACTTATAAAAAATAAGTAAAAAAAAGCAACCTAAAACTTCAACCTACGTCAATAAATAAAATTAACTTGTCAGAAATTAATATCCGTAAACGCATTCAATATGCGAATCGATTTAAATATCGAAATTTTACATTAAATGAAATTTCTCTTAACAGATAAAATGCACCAAATGATTCTATTAAAGAAATCGGCAAGATTCAAATAAAAATTAAGTCGATCCAACACAATTTCAGTGTTGCCGAAAACATGAATAGTATCTTATAATAAAATGAGAATTTTTCTTCCGTCAACTATTTTAGAGATCAAATAAAAATATGATCAACCTAAAATATAAAAGAATTTTAGATTACATTCGACACGATATCTAAAAGCATTGTTATTAAGTCTATAATGTTGTATGAATTTATCCTTATCTTTAATGATTTCTTTCCTTCATATAAAAGGACTTTAAATATTAAACATAGAAATAATGCCGATATAACCTGTTAACGAATGATATAATCACAATGCATTTAAATTTATTAATAATTATTTTATATTTTACAAGAGAATTACTTCTTTTGGTCATCGCGATATAGTGCAAAACTTATCAATATTATGGAATCGAACTCACGAATTTTAAGTCTCGAGATTTTTTAGTATTCAAGAAAAAATAAATAAAAAATCTCTCAAGGAACTACAGCCGGAAATACTAAATGGTAAAGAACGTCTAATATGTTTCCCGCTATGCATCTTCTTTTGACAGACGATGCTTCCGAGGCAAGCGTGCAAAACGGCCTAACTGGGTCTAGAATGTAAACTAGTTCCGCTTACCTGCCGTTTGACATGAAGCACTTCCTACTTCCCTCATCGCCTGACAGGTATCGCCACCTATCGGACAATCTAATACACTTCGCAACGCACGCTGTCTAAATCAAAGATAAATTCTCATCGATTTTTTTTCCAACACATATTTCATCATAACTTGAGTAGAGAATGTTTTATTTTAACAGAAAGAAGCTAATTCACGAGTGGAATGCAGAAACTGGAAAGCTTCTCATTTTTTTTCCTTCTCAAAAGATGTAGTTAGTAGTAGTAGAAAGTTACTCAAAAAATAAAATGTCATTGAAAATTTCAACTTAAACAAAGAAAAGAAATTAATTCACATTTTAGGAAACGTTGCGAAACTTTTCTGTTCATACGCTTCTGAACAAATTTATCAACAGTTTTAAATGTATCTATACAGTATTGAAGAATTTTTACGCTCCAAAAATAAGAATCGCAAACGGAATTATTTCATGACTAACTTTCACAGGGAGTAAGCTTACTCATTTAAAGCTTTAACAACTATATTTGTCGTAAATAATCTAGACTTGCTTAAGAGAACCACTTAATAAAAACTATATAAAACGTAAGCACTGCACAGAGAATATTCATTCATTATAAATGTACAAATTCATTAATATAATTTTAAAGGTAAAAACGTATCGCGCAAGTTTCATATTTTTAAGCTCGATGACGTCGTTCACTTGACATAAATCATTTTACATGCATAACTGAATTAAACAATTTAAATTATATTAAATATAAACATATAAAAGATACATACAAATTATAAGTTTGGCTAACTCAAAAAATATCTGAATACTGGAAAAATTAATACCATTCTTATGATGCACCATAATAAATTAGAAAAACAACCCTGTTAAATATAACCATTTTCTTAAAAAAAAAAAAAAATTTGAATGATTTTACAATGAATTTTTTAAAAAAAATTCTTCTTAAATGGAAATAACTTAATACATAATCACTAAACCAGCATGAGCCAACAAAAGAATTGCTTTTCAATCCTACATCCGAGACCAATTACTTGTAAGTAAAGATAAGGGACTTTATCTAGAAAAAAATTCCCCAAGAGAGCACGTGCCAAGTAACAAAATACAAAAAAAAGGGAAGTCGGGGGGAATGCAAAAATCTGAACCCGAAGCACTAATCGGCAAACCTACTTAGTTCGGGAGAAAAGGTTGACATTTCTCGCCAAAGCAGAGAAAACCATGCCAAGGTTCCATACACATGCTAAAGAGTATGATAAAATCAAAAAGGATATGGCATATCGCTTACTTTTATCAAGTGATCTGAAACATGGTTGCAGCAAGATGCATATTCCAATAAAGATAAGAGCATTGATAATGAAATGCTCAAATTCTTAATTACCATTAAGTGCAAACAAGGTCAAGATTGTCATTATAACTAAGCAGAAAACGGGTGTTCCTTCAAACATGAGCTGATCAATAAGTTGAAAGAAAAGATTTCAACATAATGCAAGCTTTGCAATAAGTTATAAATAAAGGAATAACAAAATATTCATAATTTTAAATTCCGAAAAAAAATAGCGCAAAAAAAAAGAAATAAATAGTTTAATTCAAACATCAAAGCAAGTGTAAATACGGAACCTATTTATTACAAGAGAATTATTTTTATTTTTAACAAAGCAGTAGAATGAAGAAGCAATTAAAAACTGCTTGCGGTAAAAATGTAAACAAGACTTAATTACAAGGTGGTGTGCAATAGTTGCGATCGAACTCACCAGATGGCGTTTTGATTGGGGAATCTTCCGCTGGCACATCATAATCGCTGATATCCGATGTCCAATCTCTCATTAGCGCACTTTCGAAGTCTCGATCAAAGGAATCATTATCAAACACACAAGGCATCGTGGAATTTTGATTGCTGCCAGAAACCGAATACAGAGAGTTGTTGGCTATTTGATCAACGCCGAATGGCAATACTAGGGTCATCTTCGAGCAGCCAGCAATGCATCAACATTTGCAAGACAAATTGCAAAAAAAAAAAGAATACACTTGTCACTTCTACAAAATCCAAGCGTCCGGAACTAGAAAATGAATTTTAAATCCACACTGTACACAATGCACTGGTTTCCTGCACGGGAATCTGGAGGATAATCCAATGCGCACAGCCCGAAAACAGGAAACGGAAAAAACAGCTTTCTTCTCGAATTGCACGCACACTGGCGACAACCGAACCGATCGCACCTACGTCACCGACCAAACTGACGACTGCTGGTTTCCCCGCAGTCGCACTAGCAGCTGGTCGACTACAATTACTTGCGTAGGAGCGTGCGCAAGCTACTGGAAGTAGCGCCCTCCAGCGGGCAAGTCACGGTACTACAGGTTGCTGGATTGTCTGGATAATTATGAGAAGTCCTTAAAGAATATTTATTTGGATTTGCAATGCGTATTAGGGAACTAGGGTTTGTTTATGAAAAGGGGTTGCAGTAGTGAGTGTCTGCAGTTGTTTTCTCTTTTTGAACTGATTGCTAGCTTGATCGCTGATCTTGTGCAAAAATATTGAAGCGATTTCTAGCAGGTATTTTTTTT
>BGPR01008261.1:39000-51141 GCA_013235015.1 Araneus ventricosus
ATAAAGGTGAATAAATAATTAGAACAGGACATGTCTAGCGTACGGCGCTGCAAAATGTCTTTCGTTTAACATATCAAAATAATACTCCCATTTTGATAGAAAGTTGGAAATTTTAGCAAAAAATGCAATGTTCATACCCAAAAAATGCACTCACTATTTTTACAGATAATACATAATATAAAAAATTATTTCTAAATCTTTACATATGAGAATTAATTTATTAATACGATGTTATAACCTGCAAAGTTAAGCAAATATTTTAAGCATTTCTGAACATTCTTGCACTAGTGTTTTGAACATTTTTCAGCAATATGCATTGTCAAATCTTCATTAATGTGCTATTAAAACGAAATGTTCATTAATATGCATTATCATTAATATTCTATTGTATCTAATGTTTGCTTTTCAAACAAATGCACACATTCACCTATAAACAAAATTCAAATTCTGTTTATTATTGCTACTTTCAGCATCCCTTTTTCTTAATTAATCCTACGGCTACGCGATGAATAAAGGTATTGGTAGATAACAATTTTACCGACTTCTGATATCTCTAGTTTACGCTAAAACATATGTTTTGCTTGAAATTTAAGGTAAAAGAAAAATAGAAGCAATGCCAATTAAATCATGCCACCAATGCCAATGACTTCATCAACGCAACCGTTTATGCCTGAAAAATGAAGACTGCACAAAAATCAACGGAACAAACTGTGCAAAACATTGCAGAAGGAGATTATAAAGTTTACTACAGTTATGATTCCGTACAATCTGATGACGTCTTTAAAATATGTTTAACTAAATGAAAAGTAATTTAACTTTATGGAAACAAATTTTCTGTTAGAAATAGCGAACTGACATTTTTTATTCACATGTGAAGAATTGAATTTATTGAAAGAAATTTTTTAATCAAAAAATTTCCTTCAATGAATTCAATTATTATTCAATATATTTAATAAAATACATTTTAAACACTTAAATTCATGCATTTTATTAAAAATATAATTAATATAATTTATATATTAATTTTAAAATTAAATACAGGCAAAATTTTATTTTATTAAAATATAGTTTAAATATTATATTAATTTATTATAGACATGTATAAAATTCTTAACTGGATAAAACTGTTTAGATCAATAGCGAAATTTCAGTAAAGTTTTTGAATCTACTATTAAAACACAACATTTAATGTAAATTTCTTCTAAATGTGTTTAGTCAGATTTTTGTCTGAAGTATGTGAAAGAAGTAGAATTTGTTTAAATTTTTAGACATGTCTTGATATTAGAAAGTCATTTACATATTACTTGAAAAGGAAAGAAAGTAAGGGGGGAAAATCAGAGTCTAAACGTTGTGAATGATCACAAACAAATAATAGCAATTCGAATAATTCCAGAAATTATTAAATATTAATAATTAATTGATATTTAATTCATCATATAAATCACCACTCAAATCTTAATAAGATGGAAAAAGTTATACGAAAACACAATACAGTAAAAGTATGATTTTATGAAAAATTGAATAAAAAAAAATCTTTTAATTTCATTCTATATGCACTGAAAAGCAGAAACAAGCAACTTATAACAATCATTAATTTGCCCACGTTTCTTAAAATAATAACTAACCGAAATTTCCCTTTGGAAATGCATTATACTTTGAGAATTCGAAACAAAGAATGTTTATATGGAAATAAATCGAATTATATCTACAAGAAACAGATGATAATGATATAATAGCTCACTAAACACGATGTAAATAAAGCGGATACTGTTCCGAGAATGAAAGTCAAAGAAAGTTTACGATTTAAATCTGCACATAGAGCAAAAGAAAAGTAAGAAGACTTTTAATCAATTATTAGTAGGTCTACAATCCTTAAAAGTTAAATAACTTAAACAGAAACCATAAGTTTTCAGAGATTTATCACATCAAAATCATGCAGCATCTCATCTCCGCTTTATCTGCTGTGTAATCAATTGTAATAACATGTTTTTATTCTGTGGTAAAAGTAGAATTTTGCTTTTCAGATTCGTGTGCAGGAGGCTTAACCACCATAAAGATGAGCAATAAAAAGTGTCTAATGAGTTCATGCTGAAAAAATTAGAATAACTCAATGCATTGATTTCATTGTTAATTTCAGTAGCAGCATATCAAACATATAAATCGGAAATATAAATGTATTTAAGTAAAACTTACCGCAATCCACTTCCATGTCTATGGACTCTTGTAAGTCGTGTAGGCTCAACCTGCGAAATTTTATTTCCAGGCGCTCCATAACAAATTTTCCTTTCCGCATTATGAATACAAGACAGAAAAACTAGGATGATAATTCTATCACACACGATGCAAATCAAATCACGACGTTTTCCGATGAATAAATTCCACGGATGTCTTAAGAAGCGAGAATGTGCTTAGAACACTTCACAGTAATCGACTGATTGCAGTCGACTTTTCAAGTCGAGTAGGCTTAACCTTTGAAAATTTTCTTTTGGGCACTGGATCGCATATAATACTTTCCGTATAGAACAACTAGAATGGTAATTCTGTCACACAATATAATTTGGTGGAAATCAAATCACGACACTTTTCGAAGAAATCAATTGTATGGATGTCCCAAGAAGCGAGAAACCACGTGCTTAACTCTTAGAACACGACCAAGTGACCGAACGAAGACTGAAGTCTGACTGCAGTGGAATTCTTGAAAGCGTTTTCTAGACATTCGAGGAGAAGATGAACAGAATTCAGTAATTTGGGGTAAAATCCGCTAGCAACCCTACGCTAAAAACGTTAGTCACATTTTGACAGCTGACAGCCGCACAATTAACACAGTAGCTTCCCGTGACCTTCGATAGGCATTATGCTATGCGAATGGTCCTCCCCACACAATGATACCCCACTGGACTTGACTCTTGACAAATACAGGCAAGAATAACATTTTCACAGGTGTTTTCTGAAATGTATTAAATACAAGTTCTCGGAGATTTTAATAGATGCGAAACAGTGACGTAGTAGCAAATTAATCAGTTCCGGAACACTAGAACCTGGGCGATAAAAATCGCGTTGTTTTAAGGATTTTAAGGACGTTTTTATAATTTTCCTTATTTATTTCTCGTGAAAAAAAACAGTGCCAGAACGGCCTCTTGCTACACCCCTGATGCATTATTATTATACTGATGTGAAACGAATACCTTCATGTGTTCTAGGTCAAAAATTGTCAAGTAATTCTGCTTTTCCATCGATGTTGTAAAATCAGAGATTGGATTGGCTTAAAAATAATAAATAATATATATTAATAATAAATAATAATCTTCCACCCGAAGAGCATCAAGAAAAAAAAGTATTGAAAACAAAGCCCCCTTTAAGTAAATATTATTCCACACCATAAAAACATCAAAGCACAAATTATGGACAACTATCTGTGGAAAGATAATACCGTGAACTTGAATATCAGAGTTTGTGAGAAAAGTGCATTCAAAGTACACGATCTTTAAAAAAAGAAGTATGTTATCTTTAAAAAAAATAAAAATAAAGTTAGGTCTGATTTAACGTTGAAAGAAAACTGAAAGCAAAGCAAATTATTGCATTCACCCGTTGTTATTTAAAAGGATATTTTTTAATTAACGTTCTAACTCCTTTTGGTTTTCAATTCTTTTCTGGGTACTTTTAGTTCTGGATATTAAGTGGATGAACACAATTTTAAACTCTTAACCTTTCTCGAGATTAATTTAGGATATGGCCAGAGAATATCATTGTTATTCTACTTTTTGAAACATTATTCAATTCAAAACAGTTTTTATAGCATTGCTTTAGCTGAAGGAAAGTAATTTTTTTCAGCATGCTCAGCGTGCTGGCCAAAATTAAAAAATATGGTCTGGTCGCAAAAATGGAATTTATTTTGACCGATTATTCGCCAAATGTGGTAATCCTGAAAATTTCTTCCTTTTGGCGAATATTTTAACGGTTGGCACTAGCTTGGCGACGAAATCGCACCGCGGTTTTAAGTCTTACTGATTTATTTTTAAAATTCTCTTTATATACTTAAAATTCATATTTACCTTTTTTTTTTTTTATTTTAAAATTTTATTTTCCTTTTTTTTTTTTGTATTTTCATAATTTTCTTTTTTCGTTTCATTCGAATGTTCAATTTGTCTTAAAAATACTCACAAAATCAAGAAAAAGATGTTCTTCAAAGCGAACAAACTTATTCTGAACTTATTTAAGTTAAAGCAACAGAATCCAATCTATTGAGCTCAACAATAATTGTTTTTTTGCTAGGATGCACGGTGTTCTTATTTTAGGGAGCGAAGCGAGGCAGGTTTCGCATATTAAATTTGTGAGGATTGTTACGTTGTCATACTGGAGGACAGAGCCTCATGGTTTCAAGAAATCTATTAATTCTTGGACTGATCCGTTATTCAATTATGGTGTCCCTGAAATTGCAAATTAAACTGATTTGCCCGTGCGCCGTACTTACATCGAATTAATGAAAGATTTAAGAAGTAATATCGAAAGACACACACAAAAAAAACAGGAACTTTTTTAAAAATATATCCATACAGTTCTATCCTGTCTTAAAAAATTTACAAGAAAACACTGGCATAAATAAACACTCCAAAGTGCAGTTTGCCGCCAAATTTTCCTAACTGCAAATTTCAGTCACATATTTGTCTTTCAACAATATCTTTAAGCCGGAATAAATGTCGCAGGTCCTCTTCTAACCCCTCCCCCCCCCCAGAGTAACATGTTAAAGCGGCGGCCGGCCGCTTATCCCGGTGGGCGCGGGGGGGGGGGGGGCGAGAGGTTCAGTCGCCCCCTTACTTTTTTGAGGGGAAAATTAAACAGGGAGCCGTTTAGGCTCCGAGTTCGGGGGTATGCTGTGGTGTTATGTCTAAAAGTAGGAATTATAAAAAGGCAATAGTGTTCGGGAAATCTATCTGATTTTGTAACTAAATTTTTAAAGTTGGTTGCCTACCCCTTATACTGCCAGGTTCTTTTAAATGTCTCTTAACTTTTTCGCCCCCTCACTTTTTCCACCCAATCGCCGCCATTGACGATTATAAATCCAAAACGCGCGACTGGCTTGGACCACCCGCCTTGGACGAGAATATGGACCACCTGTGAAACGACACACATCGATTATGAAAAGACGTCCAGTTTACAATTGATAAGGCGTTAAGTTGATTGTAAATCTGTAGGGTAGGGGTAAGTATCGTACAGAAAACGATCCATCATTTTTATTGGTTGGCAAACAGTAGGATCAACTGGAGGAAAGAGACAACTACATATGTATGCTTACGGTCCTCCTACTACGTTGGTCCTTTTCAGGGCACATTTGGTGGGTCTTTTTGTTGTTATTTTTGTTTGTTTCTTGCTTTTGCTTCCAATCACCAGTTTGAAACTACAGTCGACGCTCGTTATAACGACCCTCTGCGTCCCACAGCAAAAGGTCTTTATAACGAGTGGTCGCTATAGTGGATATAATTTGAAAAAGTGTACGCATGCACGTTCAGCAGTTCCGTAAAAATAGACTATTTTTAAAGAGATTCCAACTAAATACTCAAATTATTTTTCATCACTGGTATTAAAAATAAAATTTTATCAATTAAGAATAGATTTCTAAAATATATTTTAAAGTAGAAAATAAAGGAATTTTGGAAAAATACCTGGAGGAGTGTCCTCTGAATTCGGACGTTGTATTGGGATTAGACGACACTAGACGGCCGTTATACCGGAAGTAAAATAACATAGAGTACATAGGGAAACACAGTTGGGGATTTTATCACTGGTCGTTATGATGGAATGGTCTTTATAATGTGTGGTCGTTATAACGAGCGTCGACTGTAATTCCAGTGGCGTAGCGACCGGGAGGCAAGGGGTGTATTGATGCCCCGGGCGTTTGTTTTAGAAGGCGCTATGGAATCAAAACATTATTATTTGAAAGCAAAATATAATGAGAAGGCCAAAAAATAATACATTTCCCCAGTGGCGTAGTGACCGGGGGTCAAGAGGGGTATAGATGCCGGGGCGCCATGGAGGCAAAACATAACTGCGTTTATGCTATTTTTTTAAGCAAAATATGATAAGGGTGCTGAAAGTAATACAGTAGAACCCCGCTAATCCGAACTAATTGGGACCGGTACCTGTTCGGATTACCCGAATAATAGAAAAGAAAAAGATGTGTGTTAAAAAAAAAAGAACGTAAGTTATAAGTACTCAGTACTACTATCTCTTGAATTCTTTTATTCAAAAGCAATAGAAAGCGAATGTGTCTCTCCTTTTCATTAGAATAATGGATGTGCTCCTGTAAAAAGTGACCTTATCTTTCAGCGAATTGCATTAGCTTCTTCAATGTGTACAAAATTATGCATGCTGAATAAGTACTCTTTTGTTTTCGGTATGTATATTTAAATCTTTTCAGGTAATCTTTTCAATTACATGTAATTTTCGAAAATAAAATCGGTTCGGATTAGCGGAGTTCGGATTAGTGGGGTTCTACTGTATATACTATTACTAAGCCACTGATGATGACTCGGGGGCGAAGAAAGTTAAAATGCCCTGGGGCCCTCTTACCCTTGCTAAGCCACTGCCTTGCCCTGGGCGCCATTTACGTTTGTTAAGCCTCTGATGACGACTGGGGTACAAGATTCATATATATATTTCCCCGAACGCCACTTACCCGTGTTACGCCACTGTCCATGTTATGTCACTTTTTAAAGTCAAATACGATGAGGGGTCGAAAGAATACACGGGCCTCGTTTGCACCAGCTAAGCGACTGAAAATGACGAGGGACGGGGCGACAAAAAATATATTATGACCTGGGCGCTACTTACTCTGGCTACGCTACTGACTGATTCTTCTAATTTCCCAAACTTTTTGTGCTACGAAATGCATATGGCTGGTAGCCAACCGTTTGTTTAAATTAAACGCTGACATCAAAAGTTTCTGATTTAAAATACAAAATAAATTAGTCACTTTTCCATGTATATAAAAATGCAGAGGATGAGATTTCACCGCCCTTTTGAGCATCATTTAAAACAAGCATGTCAAATTCGTTTTCTTGCAAAAGCGCAAAAACTGAAGTTTAAAAATGTCGACCTTAAGCTTAATTTTAAAACCTGCTTTCCGTCCTCAGATCGAAAAACTAGCACAATCAGCATCCTTAGAACTAAGTGATGCAACTTTCTTTAAATTTTCATCGTTTCAAAAACACAATAATAGCAAAAATTCAGCGAATTTTAGTTGCTTTAGTTCCATGAATATCTTCCAACATGGTGTGGGAACGCTTGGAAACATTAATATAAAATTATCGCCATGCATGGAAGAATGAGCTAGTTATTTACGCTTATGCAAGAAAATATCGGACGCTCTGTCAGAGAGTAATGTAAATCTTCTGAAAGATTCAGAATTATTGGCATTCACCTATGATGAGTTGCTAATATAATCACTGTAAACACAGGTCGCAATTCAGCATTTATGGCCCGTCAGTCCAAATGGAGCTGAAGGAAGGCAGAAGGGTTGAAAATCCAAACTCCCGCCCACACCATGCCAATCCTCGCCGGATTTTCGCATCGCCGCCCGTTTTGGCGCCGAATTTGCAAGGAGGAATGCCCCGCTTTATCCACTTTCTTCCAAATTCAATTCAAATAAATTCAATTTATGTGCGCATAGTTACTATGCACTCTATTGTAAACACTGTAAACAAAAAAATACAACCTGAAATTACGTTTTATTTCCAAATTTATTGCGCGTGGTCGCATCGCGCGCGTGGAAAGTGCGAATAAACAGCTGGATTGCATAATCACTTTCGGTAAACAAGGGGAAAACTCAAAATTTGCGGAAGCAGTGGTTTCACAAATGCTCGTCACCGCTCGGCGAAGGAAAATTCAAAGCATCGACTCAAGATGGTCCTTTTTTCGGAGAACAACTTTTCCGAAACATTTATGGCAAGCATCCAACAAAAAGAGCCGTTGCTTCGGACCGGAGGAATAGCGTTGCTTTTCGCTAATCGATTCTCTGAAAGGGAAGCGAAGGTAAATACGAGAAACTGAATTGCATTTGAATTATGCAATCAATCTGGGAGATGAATTTTTAACAAATGGACTCTCGAGAGAGAAGTTTCTTTTCCCTCGCGTTTTACAGATATTCAGATGCTGCGATTTTTTTCCCGTTCTAGGTTTTGTGTTCATAGATTTGTGCATTTTTTAAATATATTTTGCGAATCTATTTTACGAGTTTTTGAGGTTGAAATTTGTCTCACGATTACAGTGGAGTCTCCCTACAACGAAGTCTCCCCACAGCGAATTTCTCCCTATAACGAAATTTTTAATCGGAATGCTAAATAACATTCAAAATATTCTCCATATAACGAAGTGGTGGTCTCCCTATAACGAATTTTCTCTCTCAGACCTTTATCTTTTCGATTTTTGTCATTGTTGAAGTAAGTTTCTAATTTCTGTGCAAACAAATTGCTCACACGTGCAACCACTCGCATTGTTCATTCCAGCGATAACACATGACAATAGAATGCTATGTGAAGGGTAATGCAGCTGTGGGGACCTGGGTTTATACAGAGGGAGCACCATTTATACGGGTCAAGATTCCAAGAATCGGGGTGGAGTGGGGGTGGAAACAGCAAATGGATATGAACAATACGCATTTTATGTTTATCCGTACTAGTACATATTATTTTCTAAATTGGTGAATTGTCTTCACTTTTGAGCATTTTGTTTATACAATAAAAATTAGTATAATTTTAACAAATTTATAATAAATATTATTTCATTTTTAATTGAAAGTCATAATTAAATATTTTTGAACTTATCGCACATACTAAAAGGTTTGTAACATTTACTTAAATAACTGCAAAAATCTCTATCTCCGTATAACGAAATTTTCTCCATAGCGAATTTTTCAAATGGAACCAAGCGATTTCGTTATAGGGAGATTCCACTGTAGTTGATTTTAACAGCTAAGAAATTTAATGGAACAAAATGTGGAGAGAAAATTATTATTTTTTTCAAACTTGTAAGATGTCGTGTATCACCAAACATGAAAATCTCATAAAAATAAGTTTATTTATTACAGTGATCTCTCACTTATGCGCAGACACAGGGGGCAGCGAGAAAAACGCGCATAAGTGAAAAACCACAAAAGGGAGCTTAAAAGTGAAACATCAACACAGTGTACATATATTTGTTAATTAATACTATGTATATACTACTGAAAAATGTAAATAAGATTAGTTTCAAAATGCAAATACGTGTATAACTTCCGTTTAATTATTTTTTAAGAACACAAAGAAAATGGAAGTGCTCCCGATTTTTTAAAACCTCTCTCAATGTCGATTCTGGGACATTAAAATGCTCCGCTAAAGCTTTTTTCGGGGTGCAAGGATTTTCTTCGAATTTTTTAATAACATCCATTTTAAACGAAAGCGACAATTTCGTTCTTTTCGCCATTCTAAAAAGTAACCATCTAATCAAAACTCCAAAGATGGTTCTTTCGTTAGCGATCAATGCCACGTGGTACGTACCGTACTAACCTCTCTAATTGGCTGCTGTATAAATGAGACTTTTACTGACGTCGATCACAAGAACCCTCACGTACACCTCTGTGTAAAAGTTAAAGGAATGCGTTCCTGGAATCTGAACAATAAAGGAAGGGAGAGGGATTGCATTTCTGGAAGCAAAACAAAAAGGGTTTTTGTTCTGCTGAAAAAAAACTATTTGAACTAAGAGAATTTTTGCGACGCGCATAAGTGAGATGTGCTTTTTTAATGCGGCGCATACATGAATAAGAATTATCATTATTTTCCTATATCCATGGCCGGGACCGCGAAAAAAACGCGCATAAGTGAAAAACGCGCATAAAAGAGAGCGCGTACAAGTGAGAGGTCACTGTATTTAAAAAAAGCGTGTTTATTTATATTATTCTCAGTGATTCTTTAGAAAATATGTTTGCTCATTAGCATCGGAGAATCTCATGGAAGTAACTCTACCTACTCCCCTTAAATTTGTCTATACAGCCCCATTTGGAATGCCGACCTAAACTTTACGAAATATTCAGCATTTACCCATTTTGATAGCTGAAGAAATTGAGAAATTTAAATTTCCTTGAAATGCAGAATTAAAAATGATCTTCTGCAGTCGATGTCTTCATGTAATAAATAACTTCCAAACACTTAAAAAATTGTCGTGCGACCTTAGAATATGGGATAATGAAGTTTATGCAAAATAAATTTAATAAGCGAATTTTAAAAACACACTTTTATCAATGAACTAAAAAGTAGATCTTTTTATTTTAATTATTTTCTATTTTTTGGTCTGTAATTTATAATTAACTCATCATTATAAATGTTGTGGAGTTTAGAAATCAATTTTTTTTCAGTTTTTTTTTCTTCTGATTTTTTGAATTTTTAAACGTCAAAACTATTGAAATCTCAGAACCTTTTTTTTTTAATGTTACAATAGTTACGATAAGTATGCCTCTTATACGAAAAAGTAAAAATTCATTTATTGCGACTTCTTAAATTTTGCAGAGAAACCCTTCCTGCTTTAAATAAAAAAAAAAAAAAAATCCTAACACATAAGTTAGCAGGTTGTATGAAAAAACGTATTCTGCATTAAAAAATGGAAGCAAGTTAAACTAGTAACAAAACTATTAACAGTATCAATCGAGTTCAATTGCGAATCCAGAATTCGGGTCTGGGTGGAGGGGGGCTGAGGTCATAAATTTTTTTTATCGTAGTGACGAATGTCAAACCTCATGGCTTATGCAAGCTAAAACACTTTAACTTTACAGACTTTCCTCACCTGACAATATGAATAATAAAGAACACTACAATATTTTCGAAAATTTAATAAAAAAATACAATGAAATAGCTGACCAAAAAATGTTTTTGACCGCGCCAACGCTACAAGTACGAGTGGAATGACTAGAAAGGTAGGAAAATTTTCGAGCCTGTCAAGCCAGAAAGCAATGTTGTCACGACTTTATTATTTTTTAAAAATGAAAATTAAGAACAAACAGTTGTAGTGATTTTAAATAAAATCAAGAATTTTGGTTTAGCTCTGGGGGGGAGGGGTTGCAGCCCGATAGCCCACCCCCTGGATTCGCCACTGATCGAGTTAGTTATGAAACGAAAAGTGTTTTATACTGTTACGTTATCAAGTGAAGCTTCCATCTTTGAAAATATTAGTCATTGTTAATATTAGAAATCAATGTAATAATATTAGCTATTAACGAAATAATGTCTATGATTCTTCGGGATTTCCCTTGTTACTTTGTAACGATAATAACTCACGATTTCCGCTAATTTTTACGCACGCGAAACGTCATCGCATGAAGGGGATTGCCGAAACGGACGTAAATTGCAGACGCACTTTTCATCTTTTGTTCTACAATCACGTGTTTTAACAACTGATAACAATAATCATAACACTCTTAGGCAATGAACCCGATTCCTTCAGATTAGGTTAACAATTTCCCTTCGATTAAGATTTGTGCCACATTTTTTCTGCTGAAATTCTATCTCTTCGCGAAGCCGGTTGTTCGGAAAAATGGCCGCATAAAACCTTCACCGGTGTGTGTACGATTTATTCTAAAGGGGGTCCTTTTGCGTTTTATAATGCGAAATAAATAAATATATTTGTGTCACAAAATGTTTACGATTTAAAAAGACAGTAACTAGATGTGAATTATTTCTAAAAACCTTGAGAGGTGAGCAGCTGTCGATAAAAAGCCTTTTAATGGGAAAGTTGAGGATTCGAGATCTCCATCCTTGACTTATTTGACGCAATGATAACAAGATATTTGTAAAGAAAGGACAGATAAGTTTCGTGACTTGAAGGATATCCGAGTTAAACGAACTTTTAAAGGTTGTTGTAGACGAATCCTTTCGTGAATAGAAGTTTTGATTTTCTCTTCAGGTGACATCTTAGGGATAATACAGTGGAATTTGGACAGTGGGCGAATCCTTTCGTGAATAGAAGTTTTAATTTTCTCTTCAGGTGACATCTTAGGGATGCTACAGTGGGAGAAAAAAAGTGAGGGGACAAAAAAACTAATGACATCTAAAAGTACCCGGGAGTATGGGCTGGAATGGCGCTAGAGTTTGCCCGACAGGGGGCACGACCTGCTGTATG
>BGPR01008261.1:51241-64898 GCA_013235015.1 Araneus ventricosus
ACAGTGGACGAATCCTTTCGTGAATAGAAGTTTTAATTTTCTCTTCGTGTGACATCTTAGGGATAATACAGTGGAATTTGGACAGTGGACGAATCCTTTCGTGAATAGAAGTTTTAATTTTCTCTTCGGGTGACATCTTAGGAATAATACAGTGGAACTCAGTGGGAGAAAAGAGTGAGGGGACAAAAAATCTAATGACATCTAAAAGTACCCGGGAGTATAGGCAGGAATGGAGCTAGAGTTTGCCCGAGAGGGGCATGGTCTGCCCGACAGGGGGCACGACCTGCTGTTTGGGGGGACGAGTGTAATGAAATTGGCCTCAAATTTTCGCCAGATTATTATTTATCAACTACAGTTGAATACCCCATACAAATACTTTCCCCGACGGGATACAAAATTTTTCTCTGATGGGGGGCACAGCTTCCCCTGTCCCCCCCTCTGGCGCCACCCCTGAGTACAGGGAACAGCAAAATTTAAACAAAAAAAATTAATATTTTGTTACAAAATTAGCTAGATTTCCCGGACACTATTGCTTTTTTAGGATTTAAGACAGCTAAAAAGAAATAAAAATTTAAGTTTTATCCGGAAAAAGTAGGGGGGGGGGCAACTGCCCCCTTCTTGGCCGCCGCTGTTGGAACTTGGCTAATGCTAACCTTTTTAAAACATTTATTTACCAAATTAACTTATCAGCAATTTTTCAATTTTATTTTGGCATCATTAGATACGTTTTAATGCAGAATAACCCCAGGAAGGATGAAAGAGCTTCTTTAATTAAATTAAATAATTTAATAAATTTGATTAATAATTAAAAAGATAAATTTTTGTCTTCATCTGCCATCTACTTCTGGCTTTCGGAATTACATTCCTCATGTTCATGTGAATACTGTCAGGAAAAGCGGCCAAATTATGAAGATATAAACGTGATTAATAAAGTAGTACTTTAAAGTACCGTCGGGAAATTAAGGGATAAATCGAATTTTTTTCCCTGGTAACTTGAATTTCAGAATATTAACATTATTTTAAAATATCGACTATAATTGAATAGTTGATTGCAGACACCACATGAGTCAATGATATCAAAATGCTGGAAACTTTTTAAAAAAGCTGATTAATTTTTTAATCAATGATTAAGGTTTTTTTAACCTGGCAGATTTGATATACCCATAATGTGACTTTACTTGCCTCTTGCCGTCTCTTCGCTCATTATGTAAATATTCCTTTAGAATGTGAAAACACAATGAACGCGCAATTTTGAAAAAAATATTGACTCGAGTGGTTTCTGCTATCAATGATTCAATTCGAATGCACCTCTTCTTCAACTTGCGATCACAAAAAGCAAACTTCAAGTTTCAAAATAAAACTTGAATTCAAGTTTATTTTTTTTACAGTATGCGCAATACAGTACACATTTTTACGTACTTTTCACCTTATACAATGATTACACGTACATAGAGTGAGTTTTTGTGTTTTTATGTGTAATATTTATGACCCACTTGAACAAAAGTGATGTTGAAAAATATAGATCTGACTTTCCACCAGTTCGAGTTACGACTTCTCAATCAGAACGGGATTGAGTCGTAAATCGAGTAGATCTTGTACATTTTGGTTAATTCGAAGTCAAAGCTAAAAATTGGAAAGAAAAGCTCAATTCGCCCCTTATAAATGTGACCTCAATGATGGTCACTGAATAATTTTTTATAAGCCTCTTAATTCACTTTTGGAATTTACTGCTGTACTGATGTAGACAATCAAAAAAGTCAACTAAAATTTTCAGACGCATATATAAAATTATTTCGTGGTTGTAGTCAGTAAAAAGCCGAGTTATATTCCAATTTTCTTTTATCATGGGAGAGTGACGGAATATACGTACATCTTGGTTTAAGTTGCAAGTCAAAAGAGAACAGAAAATCCCTGAATTTTCTCAGGTAGGGATTTAACTGATAGACACGTGATCAAAATGAAGGGAATAATAGCTATTTTTAGTAAATTAGTAAGTGTTTTAGGGAAAAGTATGGCTGCAATAAGTCGCAGATTTCGCGATTTGTTTAGGCGCGTGGAAGTAATTAGAATATTCTTTTAGTAATAAATATGCCAAACGAGAGATTTAATATTCCTCCAGCGCGGGAAATAAAACGAAACTGGAGTTGAAGAAAAGCGATTTTGGAATACATTAATATAGTACTAAGATTTTAAAATATATAATATTAGAATTTAAAGTAAAATTAAGTGAGATTATTGCATACATATGTGTGGTTGTAGTGTTTTTTAAATCTTATTTTTATTTTTAATTTAATTTATTTATTTTTATGTAATATGTTTTTCCTCTTCGATCTTTTTCCCAACGATTAAGTTAACTTTCCATTTCTTAGAGTAGTTGTTTTTGTTAATTTTCTTCAATTGACTGTTTCCTTCTACGGTCCAAAGCTCATTGATGTGTTGCTGCATTTGGCTGGAATGATGTGGTTAGCAAATGCTGTTTGCCTCGTCGGAACAGTTTATCGCTCTTGTGATCATCAAATCTTCTGCATACCTAGGCTGGCCGAAAGTGTGTAAGTTTATGGTTATATATGCAATAATGTCACTTAATTTTATTCCAAATTCTAATATTTTATATTTTAAAATCTTAATGTATTCCAGAATCACTTTCCTAAAACTCCAGTTTCGTTCTTTTCCCGCGCTGGAGGTATATTAAATCTCTCATTTTGGCATATTTATTAACAAAAGAATATTTAATCGCTTTCACGTGCCCACAGAAAATCATGACGACGTCTCTTTGGCACCAGACTTTTTCCCTGAAACGCCTACGTAACTTATTAAAAATACGCAATATTCCCTTCACTTTGATCACGTGTCAATATGTTATTCCCTTATCCGAGAGAATACAGGGATTTTCCTGTTCACTCTCGCTTGTAACCTAAACGGAGATGCACGTATATCCACCACTCTTCTACTGATAGTAAAATAAGAGGTAGTTATTTGCTCGGCCTGTTTATTTCGATGTCTACAACCACGAAAATCATTTTATATATGTACGAGTATTTAGGGACAAACACGAACATTAAAGAAAAGTAAAATAAATAATTAGGAGGGCGGGTGCAGCCCTTTACATGATCAAACTAAGTCATCACAGTTCTTACACATCAAATACTGAGCGTCATGCTCAATAGTCAAAGTTCACTTTTCGTCTCTGGCTCACTAGAGAAGTCTTATGACGTCAGCAGGTGGTATCTAGGGTGATCTATATATAAATGGGTGATATCTAGAGGGCAGTGGCGAATACAGGGGGTCTATGGGGCTGCAGCCTCCCCAGAGCTAAGCCATAATTCTTGATTTTATTTAAAATCACTACAACTGTTTGTTCCTAATTTCCCTTTTAACAAAACAAAAATAATAATAAAAATAAAATAAAAAACGTGACAACATTGATTTCTGGCTTGAAAGACTCGAAAATTTTCCTACTTTTCTAGTCATTGCACTCGTACTTGTAACGTTGACGCGATCGAAGACTTTTTTTTGGTTAATTATTTCATTATATATTTTATTAAATTATCGAAAGAAAGTATTGCATTGTTCTTTATGATTCTTATTGTCAGGTGAATAATGTCGGTTAAGTTAAAGTGTTTTGGTTTACATAAGCCATGAGGTTTGACATTCGTCACGACGATACAAAATTTTTATGACATCACCCCCGACCCAAATCCTGAATTCGCCACTGCTAGAGGGACTTAACTTCATTATCCCACATATATACAGCGGATCTTCTTTGAAATTAGGACTCCATCTCCTACTGAGAAACTGAGATTTTGCCTTCAGACCAGTGGTTCCTCTTCACAAATTCGAATTTATTGTATAAGGAAAACGGCAGCATATCACCTCGCCTTGGGCACTGAAACTCTCAATTATTTTGCTACTCACTTTTTAGTTAACACCTAGTAACCTCAGTTAACCTAAATTTTAAGGTACCTTAACCTACCATAGCCTAAGTTTTTGCACGAATGCTACTCTGAAGTATAAATTTCGATTGTTCCAAAAATTTAGCGATCAAAACAAGCCTCATTCTTATTAGTTGGGACGAGTAAGACTTCTGTGACTTTTGGGATATGGCGGAAAGATTTATTTTTAAAACTGAATACGCTTTCTGAGTGGATCTACCGGAGATCTAGAATGCATTTCTATATTCCATAGAAAAGGCTGCTAAGCTATGCTTTATTTGAATCATTGATTGCAGAAACCACAAGTCATTTTTTTTAAAATTGCGGTTATGCTTTTATTTCCCCATTGTAAAGGGGTATTTACATAATGAGAAAAGAAACGACAAGAGTCAAGTAAAGGTATATAAAATATCGCATTATGTAAAGGGGTATTTACATAATGAGAAAAGAGAGGACAAGAGTCAAGTAAAGGTATATAAAATATCGCATTATGATTATCAAAATTAAAAAAAGTCACCTTATAGGTATATAAAATAAACCAAGTAAAAAAAAAATTCAATCATTGATTTGAAAAATGAATCAGCTTTTGAAAGCTCCCAGCATTTTAATACTGACTCACGTGGTTTCTGTAATCAGTAATTCATTTATCAAACCAATACAAACCTTAGCGTGTGAGATTAGTAATTAGTTTTAATCACAGAATAGTTTTTTTTGTCTATGTGTTGTGCCTTTCATATTTTTAAAATAATAAACGTACTTTGCGCATCATATTTCCACGAAAACTGTAAAAAAAAAATTTAAAAACTCTTTTTTCAAAGATCGCAAGTGTCGAAATAGTAGCAAGTGTTACAACTCGCTCGCTAACATACTAAAAGGAAGTTGAAAAACACGCCTTGGGAGTCTTTAAAAATCCTCTTCCTCGGTGTGGGTTCTAATAGCTCTCCAACCTCGCCTATTCACTTCGCTCCAAACCAAACGCAAACCCGGTTAGGGAAAACGATGTCACCTCGCTGGATGGGGAAGTTCAAGCTGGCGAAAAGACGTGACAGCTCGCGTACACCCAGACAGCAGGATCTGCAAACGATTCGGAAAAGGGGGCGAAAGACGAGCAGCGATTGTCGTCCCCCCCCAGTGCCCGTCCGACTGTCCGAACGAACCGTGTCCGCAGATAAGATAATCTGGTTCAAGTGGCCTTCATGGACAAGAGTTATTCTGGTACATAGAGCGGAGCGAAACCAAGAGTTGATAACGAGCCTTCAAATTCAGGATTGTTGTGTAGCACGCTTTCGCTGTCATGTTTCAAACAAGTCAGTTATTTGTTCTGCGTTTTGGGGACAGTGAAAATTAAGACGCGGGCTAGTGGGAAACATTTAGTGAAATTTTAACGTGTAGTTCATAGAAATAATAATAATAATAAAAAAATGAGCAATAATAATAAATAATTAAAATGCGAATTAAGGAAGAAAAGAGGAGGAGTAAAAAGTTAGAGAGAATTTCATTCGCTGGTTTTTAAAAATAATAACCATAACAGAAATTTATTCCCACAATTTTTAATTTATCATGCCTAGCATATATGGCGGTACGGTGAAACTTTGATAATCCGAAAAGTCGAAAACTTGGATTGCCTACTTAAGAATTAAAAAAATAATAATAATACAACAGAATGTACAGGTTTCATGATAAACAGTAGAGTGAGTTGTTAGCTATCACAAAATGAAAGAACCAATCTTAAAATTAAAAAAAAAATAAAATAAAATTCTGTAATTAAAGGGGAAAGAAAACAAAGAATGACGGGAGGCTGTCTTTTCAAACAGCCGCTTATGTTAAAGGCGTAGGACTACTTTACTCGCGTGACTCTTTTGTTTCTCGTAAGTTTTTACTTTTAAGTAATTTTTTTTAACTTCTGTTGTTACCCTTTATCTCTCAAATAAGACATTAGTTATGTTTTTAACATATGTAGTTACCGAGATATAGAGGATCTCCCATACCAAGTTTTGTGGCTTTTTACAGTGTGAATCAATTTCCTTCCTGAGACCCCAATGGGAGGAACGTAGTCCTACGTTAAAAAACACTTATAATTTAAACTAAGATTCAATTTGATTAAACAAATGAATCATTATTAGCTGTTGCTATGTTAAAAAAACTCGGCATTTGACCTGTCTTATAACGTAAATCGTTTCTAAGCAACCGTTGTTAAGTTTCAAAAAAATTATAACGCTTAAAAATGCATTCATATGTTTTTTTTTTTAAAGTTTTATGGAATTGTGCCTTTGAAAGATAACCAATTAAATGCAAAAATCAAATTTCTGAATTTATAATAAATTTGTACTCTGACCTCAATCACGATTTTTAAGAAATGCCGTTTCTTCTGAAACAATTTTTTTTAATGATGTAATAATTATTTTCGCTCCTACATTTCATTAAAATGATACGAGTGTTATTTTATCACAAACAATAAAAGAAACAGCAAAATTCATTTATCAGAGTTTAGTTTCAGAAATTTATTTCTGTCGTCTGACAAATATTTCATTTTTTTTATCGTACCGACTGTTTATCACTGAGATAAAATAGCATTTTCAATGGCAAGATTTGCACTAGAAATTAGTCATTTACAAAAATGACAATTGACTGTTCTCGTTTCGGCAATTCACCTCTATCGTCTTAAGTTTTTTGGCAACCGTTCCCTGAATCATTGCTCCGACAGATGATGCAATATCCTAAAACCCCTACCATCCACCAAAATGACGAAATAAAACTAAGATAGGGATCGGGCGCAAACGTCAAGAACTTCAAAAGCCATCGACACCGAAATAATTAGAAGGCGGCATTTGAGAACAGTATCCCAACAAAACTTACTCCATTTCACTTCTGACGATATTTTTCTCGAGTGGCAACGTTCAGATCGTAGCCAAAGTCATTAATACAATGGAGTTCCTTTAAATGACGTCACACGTGACGTGAAACGGGTATTTACCACTATTGGCCAACCTCATGCGCTGAACTTGTAATAAGTCATCCGTGGTATCACTTGTAGTTTTCTGCTTATAATGACTGAAAGGTAGATAAATAATGGCGGGAAAGAGTTGCATTATTTCACCAACCGTGCAAAATTTTTATCGAAATAAAATTTCTTTTGGAAAATGTTAATATATGCAAGTATTTTAACGCAGAAGGAACTTCTGGGGAAATAGGTTACGTTTTCATGCATTTCAAGTTTTCTAAACATGGCAACGGTTGATTTTTCTGAATGATATTTTCTTTTTTACACCTTCTCTGTGACCATCTGCACTTACGACCACAAAAAATAAGTTTCAAATTTCAAAATAAATCGACAACTCTTCGTCCCGTTTTCATCCCATGGCTTGAAGTTCAGAATATCTTATTACTTTACTATTAATCCTTTTTAGTATTCATTCACTTACAAATATTTCTCAACGAAAAGTACGAATACCGCTTGGCGACATATGGCACAGCATAGAGAGGTGAATGCGCTATTCGTCGCCAAACCGAAGCAGGTCTTTTCGAGGTTATTACTACTCCAAAAAGTTCCGGGACTTTTTAAATGTTTTTCAAATGTAAATGAATTATGCAATTTCCTACAAAACGATCGAAGAGTCATATGACCGACGAGTCGGAACAAGCTTCATACAGTTCAAATATGTACAGAGCATGATCGTAGCTCGTGAGTGCAAACATTCAAAACTTCTTATCGCGGGGGCCAAGCCGTGGGTGCTTCACAGCGATAAGGCACCAGTTCACAGGTGCCACTTGGTGTCAAATTACTTGTCATTCACATTCTGGCACTTCCACAACTAGCGTGTTCTCCTCATCTAGCCCCATGCGACTTTTTTCTACGAATGAATAATTTGCTTACAGAACAACGTTTCTCAAGTTCCGAAGAAGTGCAGCGGTGAAGGCACTGGAAGAGATGGCTAAGGAAATCCTTGGCCATCTTGACCAAATCCGCATTTACATTTTTGCATGAACGATGGCAAAGTTGCACAGGGTTATTACCAGGAATGGAGCTAGAGTTTGCTGTACGGGGGGACGAGTGTAATGAAATTAGTATCAAATTTTCGACAGATTATTATTTATCAACTACAGTTGAATACCCCGTACAAATATTTTCCCCGAAGGGATACAAAATTTTTCCCCGATGGGGGGCACAGCATCCCCGGTCCCCCCCTGGTTATTACTTCGAAGAAACAACAAATAAAAGGGGGCTCTATCTGTATTCATTCTTCCGTAATAAATAAACCGTAATAAAATGAGTTCCGCACCTTTTTGAACGTAATAGTAGGCGTACTGCGCTAAAAGGGAGGTCCAACTCCTAGAGATCATAAGCTGGTTGCTATGTTCAAATTAAAAAAAAAATTAAACATAAGCGATACAGTTTTGATTGGTAATTAATTAACTGGGCAAACAGAATTCGCAACTGGAAAATTCAACTGCTGCAAAGATTGCTTTTTTCTTTTTCGCTCTGAAAAAATTCCGGGGGAGAAAGTTCAACAGACCACCCACCTGTGAGGGGAAGATCTGCAGGCTTTCAGATAAGCTTCTGAGAAAGCTGCGAGTTACCCCTTTTAACAAAAGAGAGTGCCCACTTAAACCGAAATCCAGCTGTTTTCAACACATTGTCAACGGGTGCCTTCCAGACTCGTTTTCGGGGCCATCTGCATAGTAAAACTACTTGCAAACGCTGATTAACGGGAAACTGCTCGGGCATCAATCAGAAGAGGTCACCTCCCCAGCTCATAAATCATCACACGATGTTACTTTGTTGCAAAATAGTGTACATCGCTCTCTGAAATTTTGTAGTGTACCGTCATCAAGTTCTTTTAAAAAATTTTTACTCTTATTAAATATGAAATTTTACTAGATTTGATATTTAGCTTTTGCCATTTTATCGCAATATTTCAGATTAATACAAGTGAACTCTATCTTATAACAAATTATTTTTTTCTTTTTTCCCATTTGTTTTCCTTGAGTTTTAATATTTTCTTGAAAGATTTCATTCCCCTTTGTATTTTGTCATTGCATTGTAAGTAAACGTCAAAGTATTTTATCATCTGTTCGTGGTAGTTATGAATAACTTGTGAGATCCATAGTGTCTCAGTACATTTAGCGCAGCGCATTTAGCTCAGTGCATTAGTTTTATTTTTCTTCTTAATTTGTTTAAAGCAGTAGTTCACTATAATTATACCAAAAGAAGTTCATGGAATAACCGTTTTTCAAAACATTGAAATAATTTTTTTAGCTTGGTTGTTTCTAAGAAATATCTAAGCGCACGTATTTACTTATGTGCGTACGGCTGAAGGGACTCGAAGGAGGTATCAGACTTTTTTTTGGACCACCCTGACGGTCCGTCTCAAAATCCATAATTTAGGTATTAAGCATAATTTAAATTATTGTTTGCTTTAAAATCATCATTTTTTTTAATCATTTATAAAAAGAAACACATTTGCAAACACAATTGAAATAATATTTAGTCTTACATTCATCATGTTTATCAATCAATGTATCTAAATTAGAACTTCTTAAACTTTTTCCAGTGGCGACCCCTTTATCAGGTAGAAAAATTTTACGCGATACCAATATGGGAAAATAAATTAAAACTGAAACATTCATAAATAATTGATATCAAATTTGTCATTTTAATTTTTTTTTATTGCAATAAGTTTTACTGAAATCAAAAAGATTTTTTTTAAAAAAACTTTCCGTTACAAATATTAAATAATCTGATAGAATGGAATCCAGAAAATCTTGGTGATGTCAATATCGTTTTACAGGACCTCACTTGAAGTCGTGACCTACAACTGGAGAAGCCCTTTTCAAAATAATGTCTAAAATTTGAAAAAGGATAGCTATAATGCTTTCTTTGAATTAATTACTTCCATTTGGAGCTGAAAACCATTTTCAGTCGCTATTTTGAAATAATTATAATGAAAATTTTGTTTTCATAGATTAAATAAATAACATTTTTTTTTTCAAAATTAGGTGAATGATGTCCTTTTTTTTAAACTAACTAAATTAAATTTTCTTAAAATTAGGATAGAATAAACAATTTTGATTTAAAATTTTGTGATCGAAACACAAATTATTCATACCCCTGTATAACTGAAAATGGAATAAAAATAAAAGTAATCTACTCAACTCATTATTTTAAAATTAAATAATATTTATTGTTAGTTTTTTTGCCATTCTTACGCTGAATACTTAAACAAAAGAAAGTCGTAAAAAGGCTGTACTTTATTTTTAAACACTTTGAGCTAAAAATAAAATTTCTGTCTTTCGATGCTTCATTCTTTGAACACTAACTTACGTGACTAATGCTGTAGCTCAGTGTTGCCACATAATTTAGCCCTGACAGTGAAATATTCAAAAAGAATTCAAACTGGCTGTGTACATGCCGCCCGCAGTGTTGCCAAACGCGGTATACAAGCCAGCTTAAAATCTCTGCTCCATTTTTTTCATCTTTACGAATGTTGGCTGTGATCCTACGAGTACAGTCCTAAACATGACGAGTTATTCGTCATGATCGTGATGAGGTTATTTCATCAGAAGGGGAAAAAATTAAAAAAAAAAAAAAACTATTTACACACGCCTTCGCGTCGGCAACTTCAAAAATAGAGCCAATATATCTCGTAGACGCACTAATAAATACATTAAAAGCGACTACAAAGTATCAACAAACCGACTTCTCTCTGGAACCAACTTTTAAAAGAATGTTCCGAGTAAGCCTTCAACACACACACGACCTTCACAAAACTCTCCATTCCCATTCCCAAGTCAAGAACATACCCTGACTCACCTGCTAGAAGATCTTACTTACTAACGATGTTACCGTGCTTCCAGAAATAGCAGCAGTTCGGAATCCACCGTTCGAGAAAAGCCTCGCGGAATCGTCTGCTCTGAAGAAAATATTCTGATTTCATTCCAGCAGAATATTCTTTTTTGGAAGCTTTGCAGATGTATATCGTCTGTTTGTTTAATAGAACGCGCGGTATGTGTTAGTTATGAGAATAGCAGAGGAAGTATACGAGGATTGTTTCACTTATTAAAGCGTGTTTTATTTTGTAAACATTCAGGGTTGTTCTATTTTTAATTTCGAGCAGCGTTAAAACTTGCCCTGCTTTCTGGAGGTTTCTGTTTTTGTTTTGGGCCTCTCTCTATGCTGGATTGCGATTGGGTTTAAAGAAAATATGGGATTCTGTTAACAAAAACGATTGAAAATTTTGAAAATAAATTAAAATTAGATATTTTTTTTTTAATTTACAGTATGTTTTTAGGTACTGTTCGCCTGGAAAATTTCTTTCGTTTCAATGCGCTTTGAATTTAAATAAACATACTATGGTTGTTGAACAAGAGTTTATTTTCTAAGTCAGAGTGAATAGAGATACAAACATTGCGACAGCTGGTAAACAACAATTTATTCTTTGAGTCATAATGCTTTATGAAATAAATATATATTGATATGTTGATTCAAGCAATTTTTTTTCCTATAAGTTTAACCGCTTCATTTGATACAATATAAAAGTAAGGTAAGTATAACTTTTTCATAAAAAGAAAAAGACCTACGTCTGTATTTTTTAAAATCAGAACTGGAATATTATAAAGCTAGTAAAATGTACAAGACTGAAATGAAATGCATACAGTTGAGGAGTCTATAGTTATTTTCATTACTCTCAATCAAGCAGGTATTTAACGTGCCAAAAAAATAAATAAGGAAAACTTGGATTTTAGTTTAGTTTAGACAAATTATAGAACAAAGAAAGCACAAGTTTACATAATTCATACTCAATGAGAAACATTCACTATAACTTGCAGAAAGTGTTGCCCGTACGCTGATTTTTTTAAAAAGAACATCTACTTCTACTGAAAAATATAAGAAGAAAAACAAAACAAAAAAGAGAGAGAGAATATTGTATTGTGGATGGGTGACTGTGTGAAACTTAACTGCCTTACGTCTTATTTAACACATATGTGGGCGAGTTTTCATTTAAAAAGTCTTCAGGATTACATTCGAGAAGTCAATTTTTTACTCTGGCTGATGCCTTAAGTAATGTGTGCCGTGAGTATTTGGACTCGAGGAGAAAGTTTAAGTATAGTCAAAAAGGAATTAAAACAACAGAATGATAGTGAAATTAAAGAGAAGTTATCTCTCTGAGTAACATTCTTACTAAACTAGAAAAGCAAATTTCATATCAGAATGAAAACTAATTTTAATTAGTTATAATTGATAAAAGCGTAAAATTAAAATTTAATCAAATATGTAACAAACTGTGCTGCATAATGAAATGAAACTCCTAGGTGAATTATTTATGATAAATTTTATTTTAGCAGACATATAAATAAATAATGATAATAGTCATAAACACCTTATTTTAATTTCGAAAAGAAAAAAATCTCTGAGGTTTCGTATAGAATTTTATATATATTTCCAAATGAATTTCAACAGTGCATATTCTACTGACTGCTCTCGATAAAATTTTGTTTTACCCTCCATGACAAGAAAAGACAAATTTAGAATGAAATAATTATTCAGATCGTTGTTCATTCTGGAACTCTTTGCCTTTCCTTAAAAACGAACCAGAAAATTGCCGCTAGAAAAATAATTCATCAAAAAACCGAACACTTATTTTAATGACAATACTATTTTCTTCATTCATATTAACTTCAACGATATTTTTTTGCATCATGAGCGAATTAAACTTCAGTTAAATGTCATCACGGACCACAGAATGCGTCGCCTATTCATTTTTGCGAAGCGGAAGCTACAGTGAGGGAGAAAGGGGGGGAAAACTTAATACCGAGAGGGAATATTTCCAAAGTCACTGGGGAAACTTCCCATACGCTTTGACCTTTAACCGCTCATTTGGCTCGAACAGGTTTCCATGCTTCAGCAAAAGGAAACTGGACTGGGAAGATTTAACACTCTTTTAGTGAGAAGAAATTTCTGTTCCGTTGATAGATATTGACTCATCTCTGTGCAAGAAAACCCTAATAATTAGATTTGCTATTGCGTTTCTATCTGACCGGAACTATTTCCGTTTTTTAGGTTTGTTTCCGGTGTCTAGGTCAAAAAGTGGAAATAGCAAGCATCATCGGTTTTTTTTGCCACACAGCAATAAATAAGTTTTTTTAAAAATAGGAATTATCATTCTGGGTCTGAAATCGCTTGTTTCAAATGAAGATTGTGCTTGCGTTAAATTGGACAATGAAGCATAAATATATCGTCGTCACTCTGGCAGAAGTCACCGAGTCCACAGCTATAGTTTAGATATGTTGCCAGTTTAAACTCAATTAATTTTGAGTAGTTAAGATAATAGTAAAACTTATTTTACAGGTTTCTAGCTCCAACGGTTTACTTACTGACGTTCAGGTAACAAGTTTCTATCACGAAATAATTAATTGCAAATTCTAAATGACAGGCAGTAGTCCGACAAAAGGTTTTTGTGGACTTGGTGACTTTTGCCTGACCACGACGATATTTTGTGTTTGGGTCCCTCAATGATACGGTAAATTGGCTTCCTGAAAATGGCGTCAGCTCATGTTATGTCACAGTCACATGAAGTAACTGCGCATTAGGGTGGGTAGAAAAAACCATGTTTTCGAGTATCGAATTTAAATAAGGCGCAAAAGTTGTGTATTACAATGCTAATCAAAGGAAAAATATTTAAAAATTATACTTTTAATCTTAAAATCGCTCAAAGAGCCTAAAGTTT
>BGPR01008262.1:0-31023 GCA_013235015.1 Araneus ventricosus
TTCATGTATTGCTCTTATTGTTTTATTTTTTTTATGAAAGTCTATTACTCAAGTAACATCTTAAACATAGCAAATTTTGTAAAAATAAACTATTCATATGCTCTTAATAACAAATCTATGAACATGATTTCCCCGAGTAGGGATAGAAGGAACCAGGCTCGTATCCCTTTGTCTGATCTCATCCAAGTATCCCCTCCACTACCACCATTTCTTTGCATACTATACTAAATAAAACCTGTAGATATTTAAACTATTTAAGCTTAAATGTACCTGGAAATTATAATTATTTCAATTAAGAATACTATTATGGCAAAATAAGAATTTGAATAACAAAAATATAAAATTTAGACTACCATAAATATATTCGACAGTCAACAAAGAACCTATTGTTTATGACACTGTTCAAAATGCACCAAATTAATGATTTCTTTCTTTCAGCATATGTTAGAACTATAAATGTTTTAAATGTTATCAACTGAAGAAAAGAAAAAATAAACCTGCTGTAGAGAAAGTAAAAGGTTAGGCTAAGTATCCCATATGATCAATATCCTACTCTATATGTCTAGGATCCAATATTTATGAAATAAACGCGTTTTCCACTTTTTTGTGACACCCTGCATACATAGATAATGAAAACTAGCTTTCATCCGTATTAGCAAATTAACGATTTATAATTTTTTTTAATGTTGCGGTTTTCAATCATTTTACACTCAAAATTTGCATATTATTTGCTTACTTCAAAAGCGGAGCATAATTAACATAGCTTATTAAATATTTTTCCGTAAAGAAATATGCTTTTGTCAGATCTACAGCGTGTGCGGTACCGAATCATTTATTGAAAGAGAAATATTTCATTGTCTGCTGATTTGCACGACGCCTGGTCAAAATAATTTTGAATGTTCATCGTCTGTTAATTTATAGATTATTAACGATTTTTTACAGCGAAGAAGAACCCCTGGATATTTTAATTTTAATCGAAAACACAGATGAACTTCTTGCATTATATTACATAATTTTGAAAATTGGTTGTTAATTATAATTTTTTTCAAATTAAAAACGAGTTGAAGCAGCTTAAACTAATTGTATAGATTCAACTCAAATTTTTTTTTTGTTATTCAAATGTTATTTTTCGATATTTGATTATTTGTAATCTTCTTACCTTTAAAATTTGATGATCTGTTATTCATAACCTCCGATTTATTTTTACTGTAACTTCCAACAGGATTTCTATTTTGAGATTCTTGGCAAAACGCAGTGCATTGAAAAAAAAACCAATTTTTAGTCTTTCGTTTTCAGATTTCTGCAAAAAGAAAAATGGTCAAATAGTGTTTTTAAACACAAAATTCGGATAAAAAATCATTAATCTAGTAAAGCCAATGTGCATTAAATACCAAATGAAGAAAAATCTTTCTTTTTCGAAATATGCGATGCCCCCAAAGTGCATCGTTTTGCATCGAAAATAGAAAATTTAGTGCGACTTCAAAACTACTCGTACGAAAAAACTGAAATTTTGTCTGAGCTCATAAAATAACCTTTTGTTTCGATTTCTGCTAAAATATCTACTTGTTGTTATTCAAAAACATTTAAGCATCGAATTTGATAAAATATTTCATGCACTCCAAATTATTTTCAAATCAAAATTACAAATGCAGAAAATGTAGAATACCTCACACTATTACAACAAAAAAATTCTGCGTCAAACAACTACATTATTTCTCAAGACGTGAATAAAATTCAAAATTTTACTTTAACATTAGAAAGTCAAAATTTTATTTGCTTATAATTTCGAAACGAACAGAGCTAGATGTCAAATTTGGTATCCGGACATAAATTCTGATGCAGTTTTGAAATCTATTGACAAAAAAAGTGTGTTGCCATTGGAAATTTCGAAATTAGTGTAATTATAAATATGTAGATGACCCCTTGTGAAAGTTTTAGACAAAGAATCATTTTGCAGAGGTTATTTGCTGAAAATTGGTACCTTATGTTTTAATACAGGATGAAGGGCTGCGCAATAATGCTGGGGTGGTTCTTTTAGGTAGATTCCTTATTGGAAGTCTACCTATTGCAATGGTTCTCATGACACGATTTCCGGAAAATTTCTGCAGATCTTCACCGATCATGACCCCTAGAACCCAGAACCCCCCCCCCCTTCATTCAAAAGTTTGTGTGAGTGTGTAACGCTTTTGCCCATGTTATCTTGTGAACACGATAACTGGAGTAATTTTGATTTGATTTTAACCAGCGTGGGATATATTGTAAGGACAGTGAAAATATCGTTCGAGTTCGTAGATGGGCTATCCAGCTCAAAAGGTATGGAAATGGTAGTGGGTTGAAATTTTCATTTCCCCATAATTTCTTTACAATTCAAAATAGAAATTCAAATTTGGCGAATTATCGCCTTATCAAAACGAACAATTTTTGCATTTAAACTTTTTCAATAGCTGCAATTGTTTAGAAGTTATAAGTTGGAAAGTGATTTTCTCAACGTTCCCCTCTTTCCCCCCAGCTTAAAACACCTTTCAACCTATGCATGTTGCCCCTTGTTTGAAAGCTCTCGTCATTTGTAGTCTCTTCCACCCTCTTTCATTCTTTCAGCCCTAATCCTTATGAAAGCAGAGGGCGAAATGTTCTTTTCCTGATATCCTAAAGGAATCTACCTTTGCCTTTCGGCTTGCCGACGGGGATTTTGTTTTTTCACGCAACTGTACTAATGTTTATGAACGGCACACCGGAGAAATGACGCCATTTTCTTATCATAATCGTGCCTCATTCATGAACAACAAAAAAAAAAGAATTCTCTTTAAGGCCCGGTGCGCACTTCCGATTTTTGCTGGGTAAGTCACAAAGAGAAAGTTGGGCGTGAAGTACATTGATAGCAGTTCACTCGGACCTCCCTCCGAACTGAGATGTCGGGAAAGCAATTAGCGACACTTGTTCTCATCATTTTTCCCAGATGTCGGAACAGAACCTGGTGTATGTGCGCACTACCACAACTACCGATAGTACATGGCCCGAGTACCTACGTCACAGAAATTCGTGACATCACGACAAGCTTGGCCAACTAGGGAAATGCGGGTTGTGACCCGAGGAGGTACTGGCAAGAAATGAGCTTGCCCATGGTATTGGAAATTACAGGAATGGTCCAAAAGTCAATGTTTTCGGCTTTCCGTAAAATGAAACCCTTAAATCAAAATGGCTAAATGCCTCACATCGTAAAGGATTTCATCCCACGAAGTATAGTAGGGTAAGTTCATTTAATTGTTTCAAAGTGATTTCGAATGTTTCAAGAAAAGATGATACATTTCGATTTTAAAATTTAAATTATCAGGTAGCATTTATTAATCGTGAATTTAATTAGCATGAAAGAAGAACTGTTTCATGAAATGCAGCAAAGTAAACAGTGTAATAATAACTATATAATAATCATAGCATTCACCATAGTTTTGTTTATACATCATTGTTATTGTTATACAATAACAATGTTTATATATTGTCACGTTATAATTATAGTTTGTGTATTGTTTTTTGTTTTATATATATTGTTGTGCTTAAATTTAACAATTCACATAAAAAGAAATAAGCATTTGAGAATAATTTTATATACTATAGGTTTGTAAATTGCACTTCAAATTAAATGACATTGAAAAGAACCGAGTACTTTCTTAACACATGAAAGGAACCGAGTACTTTCTTAACACATTAAAAAGAACCGAGTACTTTCTTAACAAATGAAAAGGAACTCGACTGCTCAGCTTCTCTAATTCGAAATTTAGCTAGAGAAAAGCATCTGTACCCCCCAAAAAGCATTGCGAATGTAGTTTTATATTCCTATGTAATTATGCAAAAATTATGTACTACATATAAAGAAGATTTTTTGAAATTTCCAAATCAAAAACATTTAGCTACTGAAATAATTTTTAGCTTTTTGGTAAGTGTAGAACAAGTGCATGACTGTGATGAATACATTTTAGGATACAAACCAGAAAAGGTTTATGGATAATAATTTGGTCAGCAGTAAATTCCCTATTGTATAATTAGTGCAAAAAATTAAATTAAAGTAAAAAATTAAATAAATGCATTGCTCTTCTCGAGCTGGAAAGAAAAGAAAACTTGAAAAATTTAGCAAAGTTATTTCGAACAAAAAGTAGTAATGCAAAATACAGTTAAATTGCAATTTTCTACGGTTTTTTTTAAATATTTATCTTTTGCTTATTTGGAGTCAACATTACACCAAATGTTTATAAAATCGTTTAATTGCCGTTATTTTTAAATTCGCCATCCACTTTTCTCGTTTATATTTTTTGCAATAAATTGTTGTTTAAAATAGAAGCATTTAAAATAGAACGCCGCACCTCTTGAGTGACGTGAAAAGCGGCCGCATTTTAATCATTATTTAACCCTTCAATGTATGTTCCTCGAAATGTGTGACATAGAAGGTTTCACGCTGAAGGAACGAAGAAGCGTCATGTTGTGACGTCACGGAACACCGCAGAGGCCTTGCAGTATCGGTGGTTGTGGAACTACTCTCCTGTTATTCAATGTTCTTCCGGCATTATGTGTCACTAATGACTTGTTCGACACAAATCGCAGGTGTGCAGCGGCCTTAAAGTACGAAATGTCCGAATTCGCTGACATTGACGCGCTGGCGTGTCATTGACTTTCTATCTAATTAGATCACTCCTCCTGTACCATTTGTTAACTGTAGGAGAGAAGGTGTCATCTATTTAGGTAGATGGTTCGAATCTCAGACGTGAGTCGTGGCAGCGATTGTGTTAATGTGAGAATGTTTGCAATTTACTAAAAGTATAGGCCAATTTGAGAAACAACCTAGTTCGAAACAGACCGAAGCTCGCACCTCTGCACTTAAAAATAAATTAAGTTTTTAGAGATCTTTGGCCTGCTTTCATCGAAACAAACAGCTAATAAGGTAAGTTTTAATAGTTGTAATTGATAAAATTTATCAAAAGATATTAAAAATTAATTAAAACTTTTGTATTATACAGAATGGCGCATATGCTGCAACTTCTAATAAAATACAAATACAGATAATAGAAAACAAAAAGAAGAAAAAATATACAGAAGAAGTAAACAATAGCTCTAACAATACACCTTATTGCGCGCCCAACGCAGCAGCATCCAGTGATTGCATCAACAAAATTGTCCTATAATTAGCCAACAAATCACTATAGAATTAAACAACAAAAAATTCTTTAATAATTAAAATAATTAAAACACATAAAAGAAGACAATTAGAAAATAAAAGAAAATACAATCGAAATGGAAGAGAACTCGAATGGCGAACTTTTTCAAAGACCACTCGCTACCGGAGTTCTAATATGGATAAATTTTCTGTCAAGGATAAGACTACATAGTCAAAATTATACCCCCTGTGACCTGAATTTATCCATTAACGGAAATATAGGAAATAATCCCTTTGGAAAAAGAAAAAACAAAATAAAGTCCTTTATAACAAATCCAATAGATACATAGATACTAGAGAACGTAAAATATTTACCCTCTGCCGAAATAGAAGCAAGAAATGACACCAACCAGAAACATACGAAAGCAAAGTAAGAATAGTTCTGGAGGCTAGCATACCTAGCTCCATCTATGTCAAAAAAATCGAATCAAATACCAGAAGAATGAAAGCTCTTCAAACTTTTTTAAATAAGTTATTGGTGTTAAAGAAAATATTTGGGTAGCCGTTATCTTTTTAATTATTCTTTAAATTATCTAAAGCTTTATCAAAAGTTGAATGGTTATTACAAATGTTTTTCATTCTATTAATTTGAGAAAAAATGGAATTTCTTATAATTTTATAGTGAAGATTTGTTTGAAAATCACAAAGTGTTATAGCCTTAAAATTAAATTCTTTTCTTTTATCGTAAATGCCAATAGAGACACCTGAATTTAAAATTTCAATTTCCAGATCCAAAAAATTGCATTTGTTCAATTCATTATTAGTTTTGTTTAATTTAAGCTCTTTTGGATAGCAATCATATATGGAGTTAAAATTGTTATAATTAAACACTAAAAGGTCATCAATGTAACAATAACAAAAAATAAGTTCATTTTTAATTAGTTCTCTCTCAAATGAGTGAAGAAATATATTAGCCAATACACTAGAAAAACAACAACCCATAGGAATTCCTAAAAACTGCCTATAATAGTTAATTCCCTGCAAATTTCTAACCATTTATTTTTATCTATTAAATCAGTATTAAAGTATAAATCATCTTTCTTTTCCAAAGGGATTATTTCATATATTTCAGTTAATGGATAAATTAAGGCCACAGGGGGTGTAATTTTGACTATGTAGTCTTATCCTTGACAGAAAATTTATCCATATTAGAACACCGGTGGCGAGTGGTCTTTGAAAAAGTTCGCGATTCGAGTTCTCTTCCATTTCGATAGTATTTTCTTTTATTTTCTAATTGTCTTCTTTTATGTGTCTTAATTATTTTAATTATTAGAGAATTTTTTTGCTATTTAATTCTATAGTGATTTGTTGTTAATTATAGGACAATTTTGTTGATGCAATCACTGGATGCTGCTGCGTTGGGCGCGCAAAAAGGTGTATTGTTATCGCTATTGCTTACTTCTTCTGTTTTCTTCTGTATATTTTCGTCTTTTCTTCTTTTTTTGTTTTCTATTATCTGTAAGTTTTAATGAATATAGCATTTTGTTTTGCATATTATTTTACAATAAATATTTCAACGATCAACTTCTCTACAATTACATAAGCTCATTGAGAAGCAGAAAGAAAATGAAATCATATATTTTTTATGAAGATGCGAAAGATTTTTAAATACCAAAGTTTAGCCACTACGTCCACAATTTTAAGGAATAAAATGCAGCCTTCTAATTTAGCTTCCGCCATAAAATTTTAAAGTGATATTTTTGAATTCTTAAAAAAATTAATTTGCATAAATTTGTAACATTTTTTTTATTAATATTATTCAAAATAAAGAGTAAGGGGTTAACCTTTCTCA
Organism: Araneus ventricosus; assembly: GCA_013235015.1. Lineage (NCBI taxonomy): Eukaryota > Metazoa > Arthropoda > Arachnida > Araneae > Araneidae > Araneus > Araneus ventricosus. The sequence goes on from BGPR01008262.1 coordinate 6,996, forward strand.
ATTACTGAATTCTACCCACAGATTTAACTCAATAAAAATATTTAAATTTACGGAATATCGAATCCATAAAGTATGTTTTCATTTATAGTAGAGTATCTGAAAAGTATCTTTCATAGCAAATTTCAGTTAATATCTTTATCACAAATTTTAAGTACAGTGGAGTCTCCCTATAACGAAATCGCTTGGTTCCAATTGAAAAATTCGTTATAGAAAAAATTTCGTTATACGGAGATTAGAGGTTTTTGCAGTTATTTAAGTAAATGTTCCAAACTTTTCAATAGATGAGATAAGTTCAAATGTATTTAATTATGATTTTCAATTAAAAATGAAGTAATATTTAATAGTAATATATAATATAAATTTGTAAGTAATATATAATATAAATATATATTATAAATTTGTTAAAATTATACTAATTTTTATTGTATAAATAAAATGCTGAAAAGTTAAGACAATTCACCAATTTAGAGAATAATATGTACTTACGTTTATTTTACTTGAAAAATTCCGTTATTTTACATTGCTTTGCATTTCGTGATGTAAAATTTTTAGAAAAATTTTCACACTTTAAGAGTGAGTGGTTCCAGAAACAGGCACGTGTGAGCGAATTTGTTACACAGAAATTATCAACTTTCTTCAAAAATGACAAAAATCGAAAAGATAAACTTCTGAAAAAATTCGTTATAGGGAGACAACCACTTCGTTATATGGAGAATATTTTGAATGTTATTTAACATTTCGATTAAAAATTTCGTTATAGGGAGAAATAGGGTAGAGAGACTTCGTTGTAGGGAGACTCTACTGTATTTTTCAATTCCTTATGTTTTCACCCTTAAAACTAAAATCAAATTAATATCTTATATTTTAAGGAAAATATTTTCTAAATTTTAGTATGTGACAAATATCTCTTCACGTTTCAGTTTGACATTTCATATTTCTATTTATAAAATTGCTAAAAAAAAAATCCGATGATGAATTTTTTTTTTTTTAAGATGCATTGTTTAGTAGTTAACTTTTGCAGCGTATATTATGAATATTAAAAGAATGAAAAACAATCTTAATCATTGAATTTAGCAGTGAATGGTGCTAGTAACAGTTTATATACCACTGTATTTATTGGTTCTCAGCATTGTGCGTATTATTAAGCTTTACCTAAAGGCAATTGCGACTCGTCCTCCAAATCAATGAACGCATGAATTTTTGTTTGCTTAAGGGGAACTAGGAATCTTTGTGGCGCGGTGCTGTTTGGAATGAACCTCAGTTGAAAAATCGCAGATACATCACATTCATTGCGAATTTTAGCCGCGCTACGTAGTAAGAGTGGAATGCTTTTGGCCATAGTTTACATCCAAGTTTATGAACGGAAATTTCAAATTTTTTCAAAATGTAGTTTCATGTGTTTCTCCATGGCGCCATCTTGCGGTGATTAGAAGAAGTGATAAGTTTGGAAAATTCTGAGAAATAAATGTCACGAAAGAGCTCTATGAAGATGCAATTTATACACGCAGAACTTCTGTTTGTTAGATAACAAAACTACAAATAGTTCCCAACTGTGAGCGTTTCTATTCTTCCTTTTTCTGTTGTTTTTAGATGTGCGACTCGCGCGTCGAATGTTTTCATCTGTGAAATCTACAGCAGATTCAGTTTCGATTATACATTTTCACAAATCGAATAATGCCATCGTTATATTCTCTTCTGAAAGTTATGATGGAAGAAGTTTGTCACTCGTTGTCTTACTTCAAACATAAACAATAACAATTTATTTGTTAATAAAAAACAATGTTTTGGAGTTTTCTGAATTCAAGCAATATTAGCGTCAGTTTATTCTTTATGCATTGAAAAATAAGTTGGCAAAAAAATAATGTAAAAAATATATTAAAAATTAAAGATTTGATCAATCTTAAAGAATATTTTTTATTTCGAAAATATAGACGAACTTAATTAACTATATAGGGGAGAGTAGGGTAAAACCGGGTACCATTGATTCTGGTGCTGTTATTTTTCCCATCTAGCAGAGAAATACTGATTTGAAATCTACTATACAAGAAAAAGGAACTAATCATAATGGCGTGTTGTAGCTGTTGATATTTTAACGAAGTATTTTCTAATTTAAATAAAGAAGAAGGGTTAATTCAATGTAAAAATTGTCTTAGCTGTGCCCACGAAAGCTGCAGTGGCGCGGAGGAAGAAGAGAACTGCTTCAAATGTGAATTTTGTAACTAATATTCTTAAATTGTCATATAAAGTAAAAATCATTGCAGTTTTTCCTCTGAAAATCGAGTTTTCCTATTTTCTCATAACTTTAACACGTAACCGAGTCGTTTGACTTTTTTTTTTTTATAAAAAAAAAAATTATTGATGAAAAAAAGTAATCAAACTGTGACTTTTCTGGAAAGATATATTGTTCTCCGATAAACAAAGAATATTTTAATAAAATTTAACAAGCTCTACGTCGAATAGTTTAGACATAGAAAATATGTAAGCTGAACATCAGTTGCGAATCTGGGGGGGGGGGCTAGGGGCGCCCCCCCCCCCCAGATCTAAAACAAAATTCTTGATTTTATTTAAGATCTCTACAACTGTTTGTTCTTAATTTTCATTTAAAATATAATAATAATAAAATCGTGACAACATTGCTTTCTGGCTTGGCAGGCTCTAAAACAGTTTTTTGGCTAGTTATTTCATTTTTTTATTTAAATTATCGGAAGTATTATAGTGTTCTTTATGATTCTTATTGTCAGGTGAAGAAAGTCTGTGAAGCTAAAGTGTTTTGGTTTACATAAGCCATGAGGTTCGACATTCGTCACTACGATACATTTTTATGACCTCAGCCCCCCTGACCAGAATCCTGGATTCGCCACTGCTGAACATATATACATTTTGACAAGAGTAACTCAGTAAAAATAGCGTATTGGATGTATCCATCCCTTAAAATTACAGGATATTTCTTTAAAAGTTGCTTTTTCCTGCAAGCATTTCTGCTTGTATAGAATAATCATCCAGAACTTCATCGACAAACTTCTGAAGGTGATCTCACACGTAGAGGCAATAAACTTTTGCAATAGAACATAAGGTCGCAAAAGCACAGGACGGCCGCTCCAAGAGAGCCTTTGCCAGAAAATGGGATAAAAGAAGAGGATTAACCCATAAAGTGTACAACACAACATGGGTTTAATGGAAATGCAGTGGCACCACAATACAGTTGCTTCAAACACAACTTGTCCAGAAAATGGGATAAAAGAAGAGGATATAACAGATAAAGTGTACAAAACAACATGGGTTAATGGAATACTTTACTTTATGATAATTAAGGTATCTTTTTTTAAGGCACAGAGCTCTTCAAGTTTCAAGATTGGATATCTGATTAGAAATTTGAGGTGCAATTTTATTACTGAATACTTCGTTGTCTCCAACAGATGAAGTCAAATTCGTGGGAAGCAGAAAAAAAATCGAATAGTAGACACCAAAACCGTCGCATGTATCCATGGAAATACTGAAATTGCTCGCACGTAACTTTTAATTTCGTATCCTCAAGTCACAAATTACAGTCGTACAAGAAAAACGGAAAGCATTTTGAATAGAAAAAGTCCTAAAGAAGGAATATTGAATTCGAAAGTACCTGCAAATTGCCTTTCATTCGTAGAGAACAGTACCTGCAAATAATCACTTTCATTATTTATACTACAAACCGAATAGAAATATTAATTTTAATTAATAACCAATGCACATATTTAAATGTAATAAAAATAAAAATTAACCTAAACGCGTTTTATTAATTTTTATTTAAAAATAATGATTATTAATTTTAATTAAAATTAATAAATGAAATTAATTAATGCAACTTATTATTAATATAATTAATAATCTTACCAAGATTATAAATTTATTGCTAATGATTCGTAATATTATTAAAATAAAAGTTTCGATAGTAAAATTTCGATTCCCCGGATCATTTGACGTTTAAATATGACAGTGAATTGGCGCCATTATCTGTACAAAAAGATAACTTTATTTAATGATTTTTATGATAAATTAGTTATCGTTTATTATTTCGTTATCACATTGACAGCTAAAATATTATTCAATTTACAGTGAAAAATGACTGAAATTTTAGTTTAAATAATTATTGATTGATTATTTATGTAATTCGTACTCATTTGATTTTTATCTAGATCCGAAGAACCTTGTTGTAGAATCCGGATACATGAAGTGAACGAACAACCTCAACACTATAGACAGAAACTTATGTCGCTAGATAGCTGTTTCTCAATGAACGCCAGCCAAAACTTCGAAAGCAAAATTTTGCCAAGCTAGTTCAATGTGCTACCGAAGCCGTAAGATTTTTTTTTTTTTTTAAGCTGAAAAAATCTGCCCGGTTGTTCCTTTACAAGGAATATTTTTAAAAAAACCAATGCGAAGGAATATTTTCAAAAAAGAGAGAGATAGAACCTTAGTAAAAAAATAACACGGTGCTAATATAAGATACATGCTGCTTTTACAGGATTGCAAACGTTTTGGCGAGATTTTCCCACCATCTAGGCAATGTATCTCGGTGGCTTGACAATTCAATCTCTGAGGCCGCTATAACATTGGAAGTACCATTTATTTTATCGTCTACGGTTTAATAATACTATTTCGGCATCATTTGTAATCAAGTTTACAAATTCATAAAGTTTTGTCAAAAATAATAAAAATGAGAGACATTTCTTTAAATTTGCAACAGAAGTATGCAAGTGGTTCCTGAAAATTAAATATTTTGAACTTATTTTTAATTATCAATTATTTTGAACTTATTTTTGAATCCATGTTTATACTGTGAAATCCGTTTCCACAATAAAGAAATTACCCATTTCAGAAAATGAAATGGTGAATGAAAGGTGAAAATCAATTGCATTAGCTGTTGTATGTTAAATCTGGAAAACTTTATTAAAATTCAAGAAAAAATTACTCGGAAATAAAATTAGTGTCACAGAAAAGCTAATTTTATGAATTTTTTAGTGGTGTAAAAATGATTTTTGTGCAATAATATGCTCCAATGTTATTGAGGTAAAACATTAAAATTTTTATTAATTTTAATTAATTAAAAATCTAATTTAATTTTTGAAGAATCCTTTCTTAGTGGGAACCTACTACCCAATAAGTATTTTCGTGCACAATATAGTAACTCTAAGTCCAACAGTCTGGCCTGTAGAACGTTTTGAATGATTTTTGAATCGCTCAATTTACAGAAAGTATAGCTGCCAAAACATTATCATATTAAAATTCAATAGGCAATTCTCAGTTTAGACTACTATATCTTCAGGCAGAACTGTAACATAGCAAATATGGCAACCATTCTGTAAAGTGAGGTTAGTGTTTTAGATAAACATATAAAGCTTTAGAAATAAAAAAATAATAATTAAAAAAACCCCACCAAAATTGGCATTTGCAAAACATCCTCAAACTACAATAAAAAAAAGACCTTAAAAGCTAATTAAGGTCTTTCAACAAAATGCTGTAAATTTAGAGATCTTCACTGAGGCAGCATTGTACCTGAAATCCAACTCCTGCATGGAAGTGCGAGGTTATTAAATATATTATGAAGTAAGAGCATTTCTTCCTTCAGTATTTGTAAGCATCATCAACCTTTATTCTTAAGTTGAAAATGTTTCTATTACTAATCGTTGTACACTGAAAAAAAAATCTGGTCAAACTACCAGAATATGATACAAATTTTAGACAGCTATAGAAAACTGAAATAGCAGAGTATTTCAAGTCTGTGCAATTATTTTAAGGAACTAGTAAAATCCATTATAATATAAGTTTTTAATTTTGAATCATAATATATCAAGTTTAACAAACTGGGTTTTTTTTACATCTGAAGTTTGTTGCACAATTTGCTTCCATTAATAAATTCCAGATTACCATAGCCAGTGGCGGACTGGCGAGGTTGCCAGCTTGCCCGACGGCAAGCGGGCCCCCTTAAACAGAAGACAATTTGGGCCCCCAGGAAGTGTGGGAGAGAAAAAAGAACTCTTTCTCTATAGTAAGCTTTTCTAAATCAAACAAATAAAGTAGCCCTTCGTTGGGGATTTATTGCTGTCGTAATTCGACCGGCCGAACAGCGGGTGGTCGAATACCGACCCAAGACGCATACGAATTACAACTGCCCGTAGGAACTGTACTGAGTTCTCTGTCCACTTCCTTTGACCTTCGGATCATTTACAGATGTTTCTCCAGAATGTTGCAGCCATCGCACAAACCCTCGGGCTATTGGAACCAGGGTCATGCTTCTCTGCTCCTGTATTGGAACAGATTACCTCTTCTGTCCAAAGTCGAGCCGCAATACTCATTAAGAGTTTTTGTTGGTTTCGGAAACCCCCGGAAAGACGGAAGGAATTGCATCCCTTTGTGCAGAAAGGATGCGGTTCTTGTGAGAGATGGCTATAAGAGGTACTTTTTTTCTTTTTTGTAGTTTCATTTTACTGTCATAAATCTGACAAACAAGGGAATTCGCCTGTAAGAAAAGGTTTTCTTGGCTAAAACTGTGACTAGGACACTAAATGATATCTATGAAAAGACGACACTCACGCTTTTCTTTGTGCGTCCGGGGGGGGGAGTTTGCGATTAGAAGTGTAGAAGGTCCTCAGCCTTATTGGTCTCTCTTTCATGGAAAATAATTGGTGAGGAAAGTGTTATTTCTGTTTTTAGTCGTAAGAGAGTAAAGACATATGTAGCGTATCATGCAAAAGGAAAAAAAAATTTTGAGAGGTAAGTTGAAATTATTATTTCTCTATTTTTACATTGCTTTTGTAGTATTAAACACTAGCCGCATTCGATTACCAACCGACTCGTCCGTCTTATTAATTGTCTTAACTTGCTTATATTAGCAAACTTTAAATTCGACAACTTATTTAATTTTTGTTAAGTTAAAAGTATTAATTGCTACAAAAGACTGAGAAAGAAATTAGTTGTGCAAAGAAATATAAAATCACGTGCACAGTAAAGTATGAATAAATGCACTTATAAAATAAGCAAGACAATAATATGGAACATAGACCTAATTCTTACAAAAAATTATTCCTCGTTTTATTTCTAAAAATTATTTTTTAATTAGACCGAACAGTGTGAGTCTTCTGTAAAATAAAACTGTAAGAATATTATTAACAAGGTTTTGAAATTCGAACAAAAAGTAACCGATTCAAACATTATCGTGTACAAGTAAAGTTATATTGCGTTTCATTTGGTTATTTTTAAAGTATTTTAAGCTACCAAGTATATATTATGTTTTAATGCGCTAGCTATTCACTCAGTAAAACATTTAACAGCATTTCTGCAATTAGTGTTTCAAAGAATCAACATTATTATTCATGAATTGAAAAAATTATACATTATATTTACGGGTATAAATTTAAGATATAATCCATATTCATATGCAGCTAATTTTGTGTAAATTCTTAACCAATTTTTGTTTAAATAATTTTTAACTATAAAAGTGAATTCAGCTACAATTTTTTTTCATAGAAATGTTAAAGAGGAATAAGAATCAGCAAGCACACAAATGCTTAAACATTTTAATAAAAATCTACAGATTTTTCACATATTCCATTTCCGAAAATTTGCTCAAGAAATCTCCAATAGCAAGCATGCATTATCTTATATTCTTGTAATTCATCTTATATTATATATGTTTAAAACCAAAAGCTAGCTCAAACCAAAAACTAGCTAAAAACCAAAAGCTAGCTCAAAAAATACTTTCATTCGCTGCGCCCATCCAGTAACAACACGCATTACTCAAGTGGGTGTCTTCTGATTTAAAAAGGGGGGGGGGCATCTGAATGAAAAATAAGCTACTGTATAATACTTTAATCAGATGTATACATAAGTATAAGTTTTTCAAATCAGAGTTAAATAATGAGACAAAAATTAACTACCAAAATTAAAATTCTATCACAGGACAAAATTAAGACGGTAAAAGTAACAGAAAATAAATAATAATAATAAGAAGAAGAATCCGGTAGATGGACTTTGTAGAAGGTCACGCCCCTGCTGGGATTCTAAAATCCAGAAATAAGCACTGAATACTATTTTTGAGATGGTTGGAGACGTCACTTTCCCGTTGTTAACCGTGCGGAAAGTGACGTCTCCCAACCCAATCGGGGGTACCAGAATAGACCCTTAAATCAGGCATAAGAAAGTGCCAAGAGAATTGCAGAGGTGCTTTTAAATAACCCCAAGATTCTGAATATAGATGAAATTTAAAATAAATAAAGAGCCTGTGAATATACCAGATGCTTTTTAATACTGTGGACAATAACTACATAACATGAATTTATTTTGTTACGAAGAAAAGGACGAATCCTTCAATTTGCTGCCAAATAAAAATCCTCATAAGAGCTGCTCTCTCCTTTAGTATACGCATCTCATCTTTTTAAAAACTAGATTTTAATTTCAGCAATTGTTGTTATCCATTGTCGTTGCTGTTGATTATGGAAAATGTTTTAATCACAATAATGAGGATCCGAAATAAAATTTCATTAGTAGTAGAGATGTTTATATAAGGAACAACCTTACTGGATGGATTGGCGACTGGGTGATTTTAAACCGTTGTGCAGCATCCTCGCGGGGATTCCAACTTCATCCTTGCAATTGTTTATTGTGCCCTTCACCTGAAAATGAATCCCAATAAATCAATACAGTTTGAAAATAGTGAAACAAACTTTTTAAAATCTCAATATGAATAACAAAAAATAAACAATTAAAACTTTTATGATGTTATAAAACAATGTTAGTGAAAAAACAATAAACTTATTAACAAATAAGGTAATTCAGTGATATAGTTAAAGTGATACCAGAAATTGTAATCAAACACACGCAAAATAAATACCAGAAAAGAATATTTATGATCACAGACTTCTGTGAACTTCAGAACTGTAAACCTTCTTATCTTGGGTACTATACAAATCATATCTCAATTATTTCATACAATTAGAGGAACAAAATTGCTGTAGTCTTGCATATAAATAGCAGTTTCAAATCTTGCATTAAAATAGTCTATTATTGCAATTTAAAATAGTCTGCTATCGTACACAGAAAAGGGAAAAATTTGTTTGAGGCTGGAAGCTTAAAACAAAAGGTAACCAAATAATACGCCATAATTTGAAAGGGAAAACAAAACAGTTAGCACTATCAAGAAAATACAAAAATAGAACTCATAACATTTAATTTGAACCAAAACAAACGTAATTTTGATTAAAGAAGTTTCTCTATTTGAAGTCATAAAAATAATCTACGAAATTTTAATAAAATTATACGGGAAAGTATATAAAATTTATTTTTTACGGAATTTTTTTTAAATTTCTGTTGTTTTTATGAGATGAATTTTGTAAATACACTTCAAACTGTTTGAAATTTTATTAATATTGAAAAATTATTGATTACTTTTCTAGAACAGTTAAATATTTCATATAACAGGATATAAATTGCAGAAACTACTTATTGCAATCATCATAAAAATCATATAAGATATAAGAAAAAATTGCTAATTCCTAAACCTGTCTCTCTAACCACTCAGCCAGCTAGACTCTAAGAGGAGAAGATAGATTGCGCTAATAGATCGTTCAGCTATACGATTTATTTTAAATTGTTTTCTGGTTTCATTAATTTTTTAAATTTTGAGTTGAGAATATGATTGGAAGTCAAAGAGAGAGCGATTTTCGCTAATAACTACGTTTTGCTCGTAGAATAAATTATGAAAGAGTTCAAAAGTAATTACTTTTAAAATGGGACAAAATGTAAGTTATGTTATTTTTCAACAAACATTGACTGTTTTTTAGATTTAATTTTGTTTATAAACGTTAAAATTTCAACAGTAAGAAAAAGGAGATATAGTTTTCTTTAAAGTGCGAGTTCTATATTTTGTAAAAAGATGGAAAACGTTTCGAAATTTTTTTATTAAAAAAAGTTAGTTTTTTCACAAATTATTATTGATTTATTGAATTAATACAAAGAAGGACGGTCTAGGAGATGCTATTATGCGTTATTAAAAACAAAGATTAACTGTAAGTGTGCTGTACATCTTTGCAGCAAACTTGATTTGCAATCGTGGTGTGAAGTTCATCATGACATCTTCACAGCAAACGTGTTTTGCAAGTGGGTTGGCCTATTATGATACTTTGTTACTTTGCAGGAAGTTTGTTGAAAAGTTGCAACATCAAGTTTGTCATGACCAGCTAATATCAAGAAAAATCTAACTTCCTGCAAGTGTACATTCTATCTGGGAAGATGACGTCAAAAGAGGGGAGATAAAAAAAAGGGGGTTGGACCCCTCTGTAGGAGTACGGCTACGGAGGGGAAGGGGGTTCTATTTTGTCCGTCAAAGGAGGGCTCTTAACAACCTTCCGAAAGACCTGAAACAAGCTTGATGAAAGCCTGAAACAAGCTTGTAATAAAAGCTTGGGGAAATCTCACTAAAAACCTAACAGAAAACCTTGTTTCTTGTTGACTAGCGAACCTTTCCGCTACCTTGTTGAAAGGTTCAACTCTTGTCATGGAAACCTTTGTGACAACCCTTTACCCTTGCCGACAACAAGGTTTCCAAAACCTTTTAGATAAGCATTCTTTCGAGACGAGACGAGAATTTTGGAGTGCAGCCCGCTGCGAAGCACGGAGACCTCCAGTCGGCTGAAACTTTGAGCAGTGTGCACTAGAGTTCTGTAGAAGTGCGGAGATGTCGTGACTGTCTGATCTGGAAGCAGAGACGAGAATGAGCTGAGGAAGAGCGGGGTTGGTATAAGTGTTAGGATCTGGCTGAGTCTGAGGAGCCAATCAGGAGCTGGCTGTAGATGGTGGGAGGAGGTGTTGGTGAGTTCTGTGCAAGCAGTCGGGTACCCAAGGGAAACCTGGTTTAGGAGGCGTGGAAGGATTGTCTGATGTTTCTTTAAGACGAATGGAGGAGTGTGAAAATTGAGAAATTTGCAGATGAAAAGTGGTTGAGTAAGAAACAAGGATACAGGGACTTTGATATATAAGCATGGATGATGCAATAAAAAAAAAGGGGGGGGGGTTGAAAATAAGAATTTGATAAGAGTTACAAGAATGAAATTTTACATCAAGATACGTCTAGGTCTTCTAGTATTAGGGTTCGGATGGTATATTTCTCATAGTTAATTACGTCATTATCGATGTTGTTTAAGTTAGCGAAGAAGTTTACAGCAAGCTTTTTAATAAATTCTTTAATGAGTGGGAATTTTAATGCTTTTCTAATATCCTCGTTTCTCATGAACCATCTCGCATTGGATATTTGTCTGAGAATAATATTCTGGCACCTGTCTATTTGATTAAAGTTGGAGTCAGCTGCATAGCTCCATACTGTGCTAGCGTAAGTCAGAACAGGTCTCAAGATCGCGGTATAGATAAGCACTTTGTTTTAAATACATTTCTGAATTCCGAGCAATTAGGGGGTAAAGTTTTCTACAGTTGTCTCGGAATTTTTGCCTAGTATAGTTCATGTGGGATTTCCAAGTAAGTTTAACAACTAGGATAACGCCTAGATATTTGCTTTCTTGGGACCATGGGACACGGGTATTGTGTAGATAAATATTACAGGGGGGGGGATAATTTTCTTCTTTTTGAAAATAGTACCATTTCAGTTTTGGAGGCATTTACAGCAATTTTCCATTTCTAGAACCAATTTTCGAGTTCTATAAGGTGTTCGTTTAGAGCCAATGCAATGTATTTGAGATTTTTGTTTTTAGCCAGTATCGCCGTGTCGTCTGCATGAATGCATAGTGTAGTGTTGTGTCTCTGTGGGATAACATTAATAAAAATTGAATAAAGTCAGGGACTTAATTTCGCCCCTGAGGCCCGCTGGCTTGGATGTGTTGAAGTTTGGAGAGTCTCTCTATGAAGTGTCTGTTTTCTGGGAAAGAGACGAGCAATTTAATTAAAGAGAGAGGGATTTTATATAGAATAAGCTTGTGAATGAGCCCAGAAATCCAAACTCGGTCGAACGCTTTTTGAATGTCTAGGAAGACTGCACCTGTTCTCAAATCCTGAAGTTATGAATTCTACTGTTCTGAGTAATTGACGTGTAGTTGAAAGTTTTTGCTTGAATCCGAATTGGTATGGGATGAGAGTTGTGGCATTTTCAAGGCAGTTATTTAATTGGATCAATATAAAGTGCTCGGTAACTTTGCTGAGGGTTGGGAGGAATGAAATAGGTCTATGACTAGTGGGGTTTGTGGGATCTTTCCCAGGTTTGAGAATAGGAATCACAATTGCAGTCTTCGAAGCACTGGGGAAATATTTAAGTTTAAAGACGTTATTGATAACGTGGATGATTTTTAAGATGAAAATAAAAGGCGCGTTATGGAGCATTTTGTTAGTAATTCCGTCCTTACCGGGTGCTTTATGTATGTTTACTTTTCGAATGTAGTTAATTATGTCAGATGGGTTTGGGGGATGAGAGGTGGTAGGTCTGTACGGCTATTAAATTCCTTGATTGAGTAATTGACTGTATTTTCTGTGTCAGTGTCATGTAAGTCGTTGAGTGTGAATTGTTTTTTAAGGCTGATTGCAATGGTTTCTGCTTTATCTGTATTTGAATAGGCGATACCAGCTGGGTCGTGAAGGACGGAAATTTTAACGTGTTTTTGCGCATTCTTTTGGCTATGTTCCATAGTGTGTTGTCGTCAGGTTGGAGTGCGAGAAGTTTGTTTTTTCAGTTAGTTTGATTGAGGTCTTTTTTCATTTTTTCTGCTTTCCTGTAAAATTTTTAAAGTTTTCTTTTGAGGGCGGGATTTCTTGTGGTGTGCTAGTCTCTTTTAGTTGTGATCAGAGCTTAATTCTGGAATAGAAGAGCTGTTATACGGGTAGAGAAAGTTTTTGATGACAGCAAGATCAATGAAAGAAGCGGAGTGGTGTCCATATCTGGTGGGGGTGGGGGTGCAATAATATCAAGTCCTGTTTTAATGGCAAAAGATTTAAGTTTTCTTCCTCTAATGGTGGTTTTATTTTATCCCCATGAGATATTATGAGCGTTGAAGTCTCCTCCGAAAATGCAGGAAGGTTCAAGTTGCACAAGGTTTTCGATGTCCATAGTAAAGAGAGAGGTATCAGAGGAGGATGGGATGTAAGTAGAGAAGATTAGAACTGGGTCTTTGTTTTTTTAAATTAAGAGAGATCATAGTTTCTTCGATATAATAGAGTGAGAGGGGGGTACGGATATGGAAGTGTGGGAGGTGTCTTTTCATGAGAATAGCTGTGCTTCCGCTAGCGTGATGATTGTTATTGTTAATTCTGTCAGTATTATAGAACTTGTAATTGGAGATGAAATTTTTTGAGGGGGTCTGAGATGAGTCTCTTGAATTAAAATAATGTCGGGGGAGTGTTTATCTATAAATTCTCGTAGCTCGGGTTTACGATACGAATACTGTGACAGATATTAAAGAAACACTTGAAGTTGTTAGCGCACTTAGAGCACTTTTTCAAGCCTTTCCGGCATTAATAACAATATGCAAAAGATTAAAATCCGCAACAAATAAAGATAAGAAAGTAGATATTTTTCTGGAAGAATTATTCAAAGGTCTTAAAAAATAATGTCTGTCGCAGCCTTAGGTCTGAAAATAGTTTTCTGGAATGCGAACGGGGTTCTAACTGGCTCAGGGTACCGAGCAGGTGGCGCCATCTCTGGGCCTTGGTTGGAGCTATAGGTTTCAGCTGGGGTATTATTTGGGTCTGTAGCTTTAGCATAAGATTTTTGTGGATTAAACCAGTTTTTGGTTTAAAGAGGTTTTGAGGTTGAGCATTTCTTTTATTTTATTGAGTGGGTTTAGGGAAGCTCTCGCATCCTTTCTAAGAGGCGACATGTCCGCGTTTACCGCAGTTTATGCAGAGCGGGTTATCTATTTTTGTATGATATTGCATTCGGAGGTTATATGATTTTATCCACATTTCAGGCATCTAGCTTGTCCCTGGCAAATATTTGAACTATGGTGGAAATAGTTACATTTCCAGCATTGTGTGAATCCTGCTCTTTTTCTAAATGATTTAACGGTAATTTTAAGGTGTAATATAGATTTTAAGTTATAAATTTTTTGTGTGTTTTTATCATTCGGGAGTTCAATTAAATACATTGGAAGGGGGTGTCTGGATCTTTGTTGCTTAAGTTGTGCAACTTTGATAATATGGAAACCAAGTGATTCTAGTCCTATTTTAATATCTTCGCAGGGGGTATCGGAGGGAATGTTTTTGGAAACAACTTTTACCGGTCTCTCGGAGACGGGTTGCACAAGGTAAAAATCATACTTATTTTCTCGAAGCACGTCTATGATGCCTTTGTGGCTAATATCGTTGGTTGATTGGATTCTTACATATCCGTTAACAAGGCTGTTTGTGGTGTCATTATACTTTCTGTTTATTTCTTGAAGGATTAAATTGTAATTTTTTGTTAATCTAAGCATAGCAGGTAAAGGTTTTAATTTGGTTTCATTAGTATTTGAGCCAGTTGCTTCCGATTCTTGCAATCCATTAAATCTATTGTGAGTAGCTATAGAGGGTTTAATTTATTAATTTCAGTATTGGAGTTCTGTCTAGCCATTTTGCTTTTACGCTGAAATTGAAATTCGTCGTCATGGTTTCTAGTAGTTGGTTTGTTTAAAGTAGATTGATTTGGTGAAGTTAGGTTAGAATTTAAATTTTCCTCCTTTTTCTTAACCAGGAAAACCCAAGGGGAAGCCCCGCTGTCTGCGTCCTGATGCTTCGTGCATTCAGGAAAAGCACATTCAGAATTATGAGCTAACTTTTGGCGTTAAGATAGAGTGCTGTAAGTCTGGTTGCAATAAAAAGATGATTTAAATTATATACATTTAATTTACATTATTTACACCACTCATTTACATGACGAAAGCTTATACGAACAACATCGCATCGCGCGGATACAATCTGGTATGAAAACAATGTTGCAAGATACAAAAGATACATTTTACATTTCAATAATAAATGAGTGGCTTGACGCTAGCGCCGCCACACCATCCTCCTTCCTGTGAAAAAAATTAGATCTATAATTTTTTTAAGACACAAAATCTTGATACTTAGCCGGGAAATGAACTCGCCGACCAGTACGTGTAAGTATAGGCGATTTTTCAGGCAAAGGCATAGCTGATTTGTCAGGCTCCTCTGCTGAAGAAGTGGAAGATGATGTGTCGACTCTAGGAGAGTCAAGTTTACTTTCAGAAGAGTTAACATTGTCCAACAAAAGATGAGCTGGTTTAAGTCTGTCAATAGTAACAGTTACTTTTTTGTTACCCTTGAGGATGATGAAATTTTTATTCGTTCGTGACAGAACTTTATAGGGTCCTATATAAGGTTATGACAAGGAAGGTTGAACAGCGTCCACACGCAGAAAGACATGGGAACACACACTGAGATCTCTGTATACAAAAGTAGGTTTTGCAGAATGATTAGATGTTGGAGCTGCTCGCAACTGCTGAATATGGGTTTTTAGTTTCTTTATGAAACCATTGTCTGCAGCCTGTGGTTGCTGTTGGACGAAAAATTGACTTGGTAGGCAAAGATTTTCGCCATACACCATTTCAGCAGGGGAGTACTGGAGATCTTCTTTGAAGACGGTGCGAAGACCAAGCAAAACAGCAGGAAATGCCGACACCCAATGAACGGATGTGTGGCACATAATGGCTGCTTTCAAGGTTCGGTGCCATCTCTCAATTGCGCCATTTGCCTGAGGATAGTAGGAAGCTGCGTGTGAGGGACGTATTCCGAAGGGTTTCGTCAGAGAGTGAAATACATCACTCGTAAATTGTGAACCTCTGTCTGTGGAGATCCGCTCAGGAACTCCGAATCGAGATATCCAACCACTATAGAGAGTTTGAGCAACTGTTTCTGCTCGGATGTCAACAAGTGGCATAGCGTCTGGCCACCTGGAGAACCTGACAATGGCTGTAAGGCAATAAGTGAATCCTTGTGATGAAGGAAGAGGACCTATAATATCAATGTTGATATGAAAAATCGTTGGTTTGGCACTTTGAACTCCGCGAGGGGTGAATGCACATGGCGAACGATTTTCGAATTCTGGCAAGCAATGCAAGATCTTGTAAAATTAACAATGTCTTGCTTCATCTTAGGCCAAACAAAACGGCTACATATGAGCCTAACTGTGGCCCGCACACCAGGGTGTGCAAGATCATGTAGGTTACGAAACACTTGATATCTATGCGTGTTTGGAATGTAGGGACGGATGACCTGAGTCGAAATATCACAATATAGCATCACATCCGTATTTGGAACTTGCAGTTTTTGAAAAGTCAAGCTAGTAGGCTGTTTAAGTAAAAGATCATGCTCCTCGTCGTCTTGTTGACTACGAACAATATCTTCGTAAGCCAGTGGGTAAGTGGAAATACTTTCGATGCGAGAAAGAGCATCGGCTACCATGTTGTCCTTTCCACTAATATGTTTAATATCCACAGTAAACTGAGCAATGAAATTCAGATGATTTATTTGACGTGGTGACAGTTTCTCAATTTTTTGTGAAAAAGCATAAGTGATTGGCTTGTGATCAGTTAAAATAGTAAATTTAGTTCCTTCTAGCAAATAGCGAAAATATTTTATGGATGCAATAATAGCTAGCAATTCCCGGTCATATGCGCTGTACTTTTGTTCTGCCGTGCTGAGTTTTCGGGAGAAAAAACCTAATGGTTTCCAGGAATCGCCTTCGCTTTGCTGTATACAGCCATCAATAGCTCTGTCGGATGCATCCGTCATTAGAATTATTGCTGCGTTAGAGTTAGGATGTGCCAGATGAGTTGCTTCCTTAAGATCGTTAATACAATTTTGAAAAGCTTGGCCAGATTAGTCAGTCCAATTAAGTGGATTTTTGTCGCGTTTTTTACATTTCCCCAACATTTTTTGTAAAGGTAATTGTTTTGAGCCGCTTGAGGTAAAAACCTACTGAAAAAATTTAGCATGCCTAAAAATCGTCTCAGATCTTGAACTGTTTTAGGTCGGGGAAAATTTGAAATGGCTTCAACTTTCTCGGGTAATACCATATTTATCTATCTTATAGCCAAGAAATGCTAAATTTTCCACAGCAAAAACACATTTATCGCGATTTAAAACCAAACCAAAATTTCGTAGCCGGTTAAAAACTTGTTTGAAATGATCTAAATGTTCCTCCAATGAGGAAGAAGCAATTAAAAGATCATCAATGTAAACAAAACAAAAGTCAAGTCCCTGAAGTGCATTATCCATCAAGCGCTGCATTGCTTGAGCAGCATTCCGTAAACCAAAAGTCATAAAATTAAATTGAAATAAATTTTTGCTTATCTTCTTCATGCATTGGTACTTGATGGTAAGCACGCTTGAGATCAAGGGTTGTGAAAACAGTTTTGCCGTGCAAAAACGAAGAGAAATCATGGATATGCCTAATAAGATATTTATCTGGAATGGTCTGCGTGTTTAGAACTCTGTAGTCTCCGCATGGCCTCCACGAACCATCAGATTTCTTACCATTATCAAGGGACTTGCCCAACAACTGGTAGAAGGACTACAGATTCCTTTATGGATTAAATTTTGAAATTCCTGTTTGGATGCTATTAGTTTATCGGGAGCTAAACGCCGTGCCTTAGCACCTACAGAAGGACATTTTGCTTGAATTACATGAGTAACATTATGAGATTGAACTTTAATAGGAGATCTTTCAACATCCTCAAATATATCATTGCATTCACGAATTAAATCATTAAAATTTAAAGATAACTTTAAAGCAGTTATAGATGGGGTATTATCTGTAGAAATTTTGCCAGTAAAAGTTAGAGTGTTTTGTTGATCTTTAAGGTGACTGCCTACGTTGAAAACACTGATTTATGACCAATTTGGCGAAACTTATTTTTTGACGTTTTCTTGTAGCTCAGACTTTCGTCTTTCCAAATCCGTTTACATTTTATTCCTAAGTGAATTAGAAAAAAAGTTATAGCGATTTTAAAATACTTTGTCTAAAGCAAAATCAAACCGGAAGTAGCATTCCGAAACCGGAAGTGGCCTTAAAGTTGCAATTGTCTCCTCTTTTTCTACTTTTTTTTAAATTTTTAAATTATTTTTTATGTTACTAGTGACAAGCCACAACTTTTTTGCACGCAGTTTACTTATTTCTTTGGATAAAATTGGCAACACAATTCAGTTGCTTGTCTGTTTATTTTTATTTGTTTACGTTTTCTGTGCTTGCTTATCTAACTTCATTTTGCCCTTTTTAAGAGCTAAAAATTCGAATTTTCTTGGAAATTTTGTTCTTTTGAACATGAAAGTCTATAAATAACAGGAAATAAGAATAACTATATTTCAAAGAAACGAAAACTTGCTGGAAATCGGTATAAATCTGCACGTACGGAACAAATTACTGTAACTCATGGGACAACCGCTTCTACTAATGTTATCACTGCAAGTTCTTCAAAACTTGGTGGTAACAATTCTATTCAAGCTAAAGCTTTATTAAAACCAAATAAAGTATGGTGATCATTGAAATTTTAATGACAAGGTTTGCAATGGTATGTTGTCCAGGTTGTATGGAAAAGTAAACTGTATTTTTGATAAAAATTTCCCCACCATTAACATGATACCTCAAAATCTAATAAAGATATTCACTTGAAATTTTCAGCACTTGTTTAAAATAGTATAAGCAATGAAATCAACTAAAATATTCGTTGTTTGAGGAATACTTTTTAATTTACATGTGTTTTTAGAAAATTAAGTTGTGAATTAATGGAAAAATTCATTTTTACACATATTTTTACCTCTAATTTACTTGCATTTCAATTTTTTTCTTAGATTTTAGTTCATTTCATAGATCATTATAATCTATAAGTTGTGTGCAAAGAAAATTAGAATTGATGCATTACAATTTGGTGTAGAGTGTTAACCGTTATGGTTAAATTTCATTAAAATTTACTACAAATTCCCATATATCTCAAAAAATATTATATTTATAAAAAAACTTTTGGTGTTTTTTGTGTTTATAATTGATAATGCATATAAAAACCCAAAATATTATTAAAATATACAATTTTTCATAAATTTTGCTCTGAATGTAGGCGGTAGGAACATAGACGGAAAAGTAGCAAATTCACGACTCGAAAAGTCATTCTTTGTCGACAGCAAAAACACTGTTGTAAAGTGAAGCGAGAAGTAACCGCCACCAGACGGCGATGTGGTGACGTCAGCCTGCAAGCTGACGGATGTAATAGAACTACTTGTGATCTCGGCGTTGCCGTATGTTTTATGTGTTTCTCTGTGTTTGTGCCGTCCATTGTCAATAAACGTATGTGTCTGAAAGGTTTTTTTTTATTTGGCCAAAGTACCCAGCATCTGGTAGATGCAAGCCCCATAAGATTTATGAATTCTATGAGTCTATGTTAAATGGTTTTCGAACATAGTGGTACCCTCGGCGGGACTGCGAGTACTTTGGATTAGAACTTTTGGTGAATTCTGTTCTCGACATGACAATGGATTTGACACTGCTGAAAACACAGAGGAAATCTTTTCGTACCTCTTTTACGGTATGTGCTAAGAAAATTGATGACGAGCTTTTAAAAGAAGCTCCTGAACTGACGCAACTTTCGATTTTGAAATCGCAGATTAGCGATAAATTTGCGCGCTTGGAAACATGCCAGACAGAAATTACGAACCTGATTTTGAAAACTGAAGATGCCAAACAGGCATATGAAGAAGACTTTTTGTCTGCTGAGAAGTATCGAGATAATTATATTGAACTTTGTTCGCAAATCGAACAATTGTATTTGAAAGACTCGAGTACTAAGGATTTCTCTGAATGGAGAAAATTTAAGCTCCCGAAGATTGAGCTAAAGAAATTCGACGGAGATGCTAAAAACTATGTGACTTTCTGGAGCCAATTTCGAAAAATACATGAAGATTCAAGTATACCGAACGAAGATAAATTCCAGTATCTTCTACAAGCTGTTGTGCCAAAATCAAAGGCTGCTCGTGTGGTTGAAAGTTTCCCGGCAACAGCGGATAATTACCAGAAAGCGATTTCGCAGCTTCAGGAACGCTTTGGAAGAAATGATCTATTGGTGCAGATATATGTAAGAGATCTGTTGACCATGGTCATGAAAAACGCGGCCACCGGACGCTCAAAAACAGATCTTCCAGCATTATATGACGAGTTGGAAGCAAAAATACGAGCCCTGGAGAGCTTAGGAAGAACGCAAGAAAAATATGGAGATTTTCAAAGTCCATTAGTGGAGTCCTGCTTACCTGAAGAAGTGTTAGTGGCCTGGGAACGAAGCCGAAATCATAGCTTTACAGAGTCTAAAGAATCCCGAACTTTAGAACAATTGATGAACTTTCTTCGTCAGGAAGTTAAAGGGGAAGAAATGGTCAATTTAGCACGGACTGGTTTCGCCTCCAACCAGAGTTCTCGACGAAAGGAACTCCATAATGATCAAGTAAAACAATCCGAGTCAACAACAGCATCAGCTTTAGTAAGTGTTACGAACTCCCCCACAAAAGTAAGGGAGGTCAGTCCGTTGAACCCTGTGAGGGCTTGGCCGGATGGGGGAGGACCCTACTTCGACCTTTAACCTTTTCTTGCAAGTTGACTTCTTGCTGTTAGCGAGAAAGGTTAGTTCTACCAGCGACGCTCCCACTGTGAGGTGTCACAGATTTTTTAGGACACATGCTTGTGGAGTTGAAGAAAGAAACTCATGTGCACTCCGTTGAATGCCGACGAGAGGCACATTATAGTAATAGGTATATTTAGGAATGTTTGATGTACCATTATCTGCTGCTAGTATGTATACAACATGATCTCCTGGTCGACAAGGAAATAAAGATGTTTAAAAAACTAGATGTCATCATTTGGAACGTAGATAAGTACTTTATCAATTATTACATTTTTAAGTCAAAATAAGTTAAGAATTCTCCTGATAATCTTGTGCGAAATAGAGAACTTTTCCACAAAGTGGCGAGCCAGCCAGGATATAGTTTTTAGTATATCTGAGTATTTTACAAGTGATATAATACTGCAGTTATAGAATTATAGAAAGATAAATTTTTGATTGCAAGAAGAAATAATTTTCTGCATTGTATCTTGTGTATGATTAATTATTATTGCTTGTTATTAAATGAAGAAATTTTAAGAAGATATTTGGTCAATAAATTTGATATGCTTATTGAAGAAACTATATCCTAATATTAAAAGTCTGTGTACTTTTGAATTTTTTGAGAAACATAGTAATATAGGATTATATTAAGAAAATGCCTTTATATTGAATAATTATGAATACGAAGATAGTATAACACATTGTATATAGATTGTGTTTTTATGAATATATATTGATTTTGAGTTTAAGTATAAATATTGAGTTATTTTAAGGAAAGGCATTATTATATTGAATTATTTTGAAGATATGAATTTGAAACAAAGTATTGAGCATTATTTTGAAATTGTATTTTTATAAGTATATATCTAATTTGAAATGATATATGTATAGATACACTGAATTATTTCGGGGTATTTTATTGAGAGTAGTTTAGGAATTTAAAAATTGAATATGGATTCTTTGAAAAAAAGGCGTAGTGCAGCCCGTATAAACTTCACTAAAACTGCTAATCTTCTTAAAGAAGAATTAAAGAAAGATTCATCGGATAAAGGCATTTTAAGAGTTAAATTGATTAGATTGCAAGAATACTTGATCAATTTAAAAGATTATGACGATAAGATAATCGCTTTATTGGCCGACAGTGCCGCCGATGAAGACGCGTTAAGAGCAGAAATGGAAGGCTGCGATAAATACCGTGACGAATTTCATGTTTTAACAAGGATTATGGATGAAAAATTGGAAAAGAACACTGGTAGGACTGGCAGCATTTCTGCTGACGACAGCGTAAGCAGCGTTACTGTAAAAGAGAAACGTTATAAACTCCCCAAGATTGATATAAAAAGCTTTGACGGGGAATTGATTAATTGGTTGTCTTTTTGGGCACAATTTCGAAAAATTCACGAAGACTAGAGCCTAGAAGAATGTGACAAATTCCATTACCTTTTGCAGTCAATGCTGCCAGGTACCAGGGCTAGGGAATTGATGGAAAGCTACCCTTTAACTTCAGATAACTATCAAAAGGCTGTCTCGGCCTTGAAAGATAGATTTGGAAAAAAGGAACTGTTGACCGAAATTTACGTTAGAGTATTAAAATTAATAATGTCTAATGTGCAGTCTCATGGAAAGGATAGGTTATCATTATCGAAACTCTTCGATAAAATTGAATCCCATCTTAGATCTCTAGAATCGATGGGCATAGACCAAGAGAAAAATGCAGCCTGGCTGTATCCTATGGTTGAATCCTGTCTATCGACAGATATTTTGCGTGCTTGGCAACGAAGCCCTCAATTCAATAAACACGACAAGGAGAAGGAAACTCAGTCGCGCCTCTCCAACTTGTTAGAATTTTTACGAAAAGAGGTAGAAAATGAAGAGAGGGTCAAGCTAGTGAGAAACACTTTTGGAACTCCTTTTGTCCCTAGAGAAGAGCGGGGAGGGGGAGCGAAACCAAAAGCAGGAAAGGGGCCTGTCCCCACCGCAGCGGGTCTGTTTACAGCCAAAGGTCATAAATGCGCCTTTTGTGGTAAAGCTCACGAAAGCAAGGAATGCTTGATCGCTCGATCCTCATCGCTACAAGAAAGGGTCAATAAACTAAAGGAGGGGAAGTGTTGCCTCAAATGTTTATCTCCGGGGCATTTTGCCAAGGGGTGCAAAGCCTTCATTAGGTGTCTATTATGTGGTAAATCCCACCCCTGTTATTATGCCCTGATTTACCGGCAAAAAAAGCGAGCCAGATTATTGCAGGGACAGGAACTTGTATCTGTGCAAGACCCATCTAAACCTTCTGCGGGAGTGAGGTAGCCAGTAGTGACACCATTGGGAAATCAGTAACTGGAGGTAGCATGAGGAAAGTTCGCCTGCGTAATGTCCATTCCCGCGAAGCTTCACTCCATGAGAAAAAAGTGCCGGCCCTTTTATTGGCGGTAAATAGCAGAGAGTTGCCCTGGACACGCTAACGACGACGGGCGCAAGAGAAGGACTTACACGAGGAGCGCCATACATGTCATGAAATCAAATCACCATGTCAGCGCGGACATTGCTTGGTACCTTTGTGATTCCTGAGATGAGGCCGGTGGTGACGAAACTCAAGGACCTTCCCAGAATAAGGGTGGACCTATTCGGAAGAGGAAGTGCTGGGTGAACTCAGCAGAAGTGATTGATCCAGTGAAGGGAAAGGATAGGAGGAGGCTTTCCACACTTCATCCACCCCCTTGAAGGGTAATAAAAACTGGGAACGGAGAAAAAAGGGTAATGGAATTTGAATTCCTTTGTGGACGTTCGAACGAGTTCAGGCCGGGTACTGACGAAAGCTCTGTGATCAGCGATTGAGAATCCTACCGAAGTCGGACTTATACGTACCGAGGAATCGCATCCCGAACTCCTGCTCTTGAACTTGCAGAGCACCTCGGTAGTCTCGTGGTTTGGATCACGTGATCGGGTGGAAGATCCATCCGATGATTGCTAGTCTTCCTGACTAATTCTCTATGGAATCTTTGATCGCTTAGAACATGGATTTGTTTGTTCCTTGTAAATAGTCATATTTAATCAAGACTTTGGAAGTTTCAATCTTAATTGCTGTGATAATTTAATAGTACTAGCCAACCTAAACTTGGATTATTTGACACAGTCTTAGAGCCAAGACATTACAGCAATATTGAACTGTGGCTAGCACGGAGGGATCCTCCTCTCCTGCCCCGCAGTATCTCAAGCTTAGAGTTACTGTAGTGCCACTGATGACCTCGGAAAATTTTCCAGTCACAGAAAACTCTGGAAGCATCGGACTTTAAATAAATCCGGGAAGGCACATCGTTAAAAGAAACGCCTGCTCGGACGGAGCCTAATCGGACTCCGGCAGTGAACCCTGAAGCATCGACCGTTAGCAGTGAACCCTGAGCAATACGTAACTGAACGAAGTACTC
>BGPR01008262.1:39792-61134 GCA_013235015.1 Araneus ventricosus
TTTTAAGAGTGTGTACCAACTTCTAGATTTCAACCGAATATATACATAAATTGTCTTAAAAAATGGAGATGAAATAAATTAAGTTGAATGTGTAATTATCACATCACGGGCTGTGGTGGGCTAATTAGAGCCCCTGGGTTTTAATATTTAAGAATTGCATATTCAAGCACCATTATCACCCAAAATTTCTTAAGTAAGTGGGTTTGATGCATGTTAAATCATTCATTATAAATTAAATGTCCTGATGTTGGTGTGGTGTGGATGTTCAAAAAGTGAAGTGGTTGGCTGAGGATCTTCAACATCTAACCACAGTTCAAAATTACAAGTTCTGTCACTAAATACTTAAGTGTATCTTCATTTTGAATGAAATAAATAATAGCCATCATCAGTATCTCCTCGCTGCCAGATGATATGATCTTATCTCCAGATAAGAACGGTTGAAGAAGTTTTCCATCTGTTTTATTTCTTTAATATCTATAATTTCACATTTACCTTGCTTTTAAATATGTCCTTCATGAAGTAATTACATTGCACTTTTTTAAATATTTATTGTAAAATTAAATGGTAATGTGACTTGTTATGCAGTTTAATATTTTGCATTTATGGCCTTTTATTGATTATATAAATTCAGCTTACAATTTAAATTTTAGCCATGAATGTCTTATCATGTGCAGCTAACCAAATCTGACCTGTATCATTAAATTCACAACTCTAAATTTCTTATTTGTTTGATATATATCCAAAGGTATTCATTTTCCAGCTATATTTAAGCATTGTAATTTTTCTTTTATGTTATTCATATTGTGTCATGCAAGCTTTTAACTTGCTACACTATTCATATTTTGTGTATCTGTTATACATTTGATGTAGTGAATTAGTATTAGCATTAGTAGTAAAAATGTGTGGTCTTTAGCCGTAGGTAAGAAACCTTCTCTGTTGACAGACAAATCATTCAAGTATCTTTAATTTTTATGAATTGAAACCCTTTACTCAAATGAAAAAATAGGTATGAAGTTCTGCATATAAATGATAGAAATAGTTATTTAGTATATTTGAACTTTTATGATGAAACAAAAAAATTCTTGAATTTTACTGTGTAAAATATGTAGATTCAGCTACTGATATTTAATAGCATGTCTACATGCAAACAAGAACAGTGTATATATGGAAATTTTGTTGCAGGAAATAATCCCAGCTGTAGTAACCAATAATTTGTGGAAAATTGCATTTTAATCTTTATAGATCCCGGGCGATGATCCAAAAATATGTGGAAATTGATCTTCCTATCTCTTAAGGTGACTGCCTACGTTGAAAACACTGATTTTTGACCAATTTGGCGAAAATTATTTTTTGACGTTTTCTTGTAGTTCAGACTTTTGTCTTTCCAAATCCGTTTACATTTTATTCCTAAGTGAATTAGAAAAAAAGTTATAGCGATTTTAAAATACTTTGTCTAAAGCAAAATCAAACCGGAAGTAGCATTTCGAAACCGGAAGTGGCCTTAAAGTTGCAATTGTCTGCTCTTTTTCTGCTTTTTTTTTAATTTTTAAATTATTTTTTATGTTACTAGTGACAAGCCACAACTTTTTTGCACGCAGTTTACTTATTTCTTCGGATAAAATTGGCAACACAATTCAGTTGCTTGTCTGTTTATTTTGATTTGTTTACGTTTTCTGTGCTTGCTTCATTTTGCCCTTTTTAAGAGCTAAAAATTCGAATTTTCTTGAAAATTTTGTTCTTTTGAACATGAAAGTCTATAAATAACAGGAAATAAGAATAACTATATTTCAAAGAAACGAAAACTTGCTGGAAATCGGTATAAATCTGCACGTACAGAACAAATTACTGTAACTCATGGGACAACTGCTTCTACTAATGTTATCACTGCAAGTTCTTCAAAACTTGGTGGTAACAATTCTAATCAAGCTAAAGATTTATTAAAACCAAATAAAGTATGGTGAAATCCTATAATGATCATTGAAATTTTAATGACAAGGTTTGCAATGGTATGTTGTCCAGGTTGTATGGAAAAGTAAACTGTATTTTTGATAAAAATTTCCCCACCATTAACATGATACCTCAAAATCTAATAAAGATATTCACTTGAAATTTTCAGCACATGTTTAAAATAGTATAAGCAATGAAATGAACTAAAATATTTGTTGTTTGAGGAATACTTTTTAATTTACATCTGTTTTTAGAAAAATTAAGTTGTGAATTAATGGAAAAATTCATATTTACACATATTTTTACCTCTAATTTACTTTCATTTCAATTTTTTTCTTAGATTTTAGTTTATTTCATAGATCATTGTCATCTATAACTTGTGTGCAAAGAAAATTAGAATTGATGCATTACAATTTGGTGTAGAGTGTTAACCGTTATGGTTAAATTTCATTAAAATTTACTACAAATTCCCATATTTCTCAAAAAATATTATATTTACAAAACTTTTTTGGTGTTTTTTGTGTTTATAATTGATAATGCATATAAAAAAAACAAAAAATTATTAAAATATACAATGTTTCAAAAATTTTGTTCCGAACGTAGAGATTTAGATTTCGAATCAATAATTATTCCGTAATGTGTTAAGAAATCAGCGCCTAAAATAGGTCTAGAAACATCAGCTATAATAAAAGACCAAGGAAAAATTCTTCTTAAACCAATATTAAGAGATAGGTTTCGAGTTCCGTACGTATTTATTTTTGTGCCGTTTGCTGCTAACAAATTTAACAAAGATTTTGGTTTTCAGCGTTCTGCGGATGAAGGAGGTATGACCGAAATATCAGCACCTGTATTCACTAGGAAGTTGAGACCCGATTGTCTATCGTGAATTACTAGACGGCAATTATTCTGGCCTTTAACGTCGGCCGCCGTCAACGTCTGGCCCTCCAGTTTTCCTGCTTGTAACTACAAGGTAGGACACACTTTTTAGCATTTTCGCCAAAAAGGAAGTGGTACCAGCACACCTGATCCTCACGACTAGCAGAACGAGCGCGAGAATTATTTCGCCGACTCATACTTCTGGATCTTCGAAACTGCGATATTTTATCAATTTTTAGTGAAAGCTCACTGATTTGAGCTTGTAAATTTGAAATGCAGTCATTAGGAATGCTCGTTTCCGGAACTTTCGTTTCCACATGATTAGAGCATATTTCACCACCAGATCATCACCGTCTGCAATTTTATCCGCCATGATAGATAATTTATTAAGATCATCATTAGAAGTAGTTAAAATTGCTTGCATCTGTGTGGGAAAGTGTTGCAATCATAAAGATCGAAGCAGGTCATCGCCAACGCGGTTTCCCGCCAAATCCTGCATCTGACGTAACAACATAGACGGGCGTTTATCAACCAATTCTACATCTTGCAACAATTTTTTAAGTCAACGCTCCTCAGAATCAGAGAAAATATTAATCAAACGTTCTTTAAACGTTTTGTACATATCATTATTTGGAGGAGAAGTAATAATATCACTAACCTGCGAAAGAATTTCGGTTTCGAGGGAAGCGACAACAGTGTGATATTTTGTAGAATCCTGCACAATTCCACTGGTAATAAATTGAGATTCCAACTGCGAAAACCGTATTGTCGGGTTTTCTCTCCAAAACGGAGGCACTTTCACGGCAATACGAGAAACTTCGGAATGCGAAACGGCCTTGCCGTCCGATGAATCACTGGATGCATTCATTACTTACACTTTCTCAGAAGATTAATATTCAACTCCGAGGTCACCAGTTTGGAGTTAAGATAGAGTGCTGGAAGTCTGGTTGCAATAAAAAGATGATTTAAATTATATACATTTAATTTAAATTATTTACACCACTTATTTACATGACGAAAGCTTATGCGAACAACATCGCATCGCGCGGATACAATCTGGAATGAAAACAATGTTGCCACATACAAAAGATACATTTCAATAATAAATGAGCGGCTTGACGCTAGCGCCGCCACACCCTCACCCGTTGCCTTGGGGGTCTATTCTGGTACCCCCGGTTGGGTTGGGATTGGGTTGGGTTCCGCACGTTAACAACGGAACCCAACCCAATCGGGGGTACCAGAATAGACCCCTTGGTCACGACTCCTTCCAGTTCCACGTGTAAATTGGGGGTCTATTCTGGTACCCGGTTGGGTAGGGAGCAGGAATGGCGCTAGAGTTTGCCCGACGGGGGGCACGATCTCCCCAACGGGGGGGGCGAGTGTAATGAAATTGGTCTCAAATTTTCGCCAGATTATTATTTATCAACAACAGTTGAATAACCCGTACAAAAATTTTCCCCGACGGGATACAAAATATTTCCCCTACGGGGGGCACAGCATTCCCGACAGGGAGGCCCTGGCCCCCCGGTCACCCCTCTGGCGCCACCCCTGGTTGGGAGACGTCACTTTTCCTGTTGTTAACGTGCGGAAAAAGTGACGTTTCCCAATCCAACCGGGGGTACCAGAATAGACCCGTTAGTTCGTCTAAAGAGTTCGTGGAGGTCTAGTTTGGCGTTTCGCAGGCCATCCAGATAGCACGTAAGTTTGCAGCAAGTTTGATTTTGACTTGTCATGGCAAAATTTGACGCGTCCAACTTGAAACGAACTTGTAGCAAGTTCGCTGTGACAATTAGCGCCACCCTCGCTTGCAACGCATTTGCTGCAAGTTCGATGTGACAAAATAGCGCCACCTCCCTTGCAAATCAAACTTGCAGCAAGTATGCAAAACAAGCTTCCTGCAAAGACAGCACAAAGAGATAATTATCTTTGTCTCTGTTTAAAAAAAAACATCCGATTTTTAATAGCATCTCCTAGACCGTCCTTCTTTTTATTAATTCAATAAATCAATGATAATTTGTTAACTTTTTTATAAAAAAAATTTTGAAACATTTTCCTTCTTTTTACTAAATATATCACTCGCACTTTAAAGAAAACTATATCGCCTTTTTCTTAATGTTGAAATTTTAGCGTTTATAAACAAAATTAAACCGAAAAAACATTCAATGTTTGTTGAAAAATAAACTTATTCATTTTGTCCCATTTTAACGTAATTACTTTTGAACTCTAATTTCATAATTTATTCTACTAGCAAAGCGATGTTATTAGCGAAAATCGCTCTCTCTTTGACTTCAAATCATATTCTCAACTCAAAAAATTAATGAAATCAAGAAAAAAGTTTAAAATAAATCGTATACGAATCGAAGCGAACGATGTATTAGCGAAATATATCTTTTCCTGTCGTAGCCGAACTGGTCGAGTGGTATCGACGTCTGTCTACTAATCGGTAGGTCGCGAGTTCTATCCCGGGTTGTGTTCGTACTCTGTTTTTTGCTATAATTTGCAATGAGTTTGCACGACAAGCTTATGGCAAACTTGCTGCAAGTTCGTTCCATGGTGACTTCGAAGCTTTCGTTAACTTGCTGCAAGCTTGCACTCTTGTCATGACAAATTTGTGGCAAGCTTGCTGCAAACTAAAATTGCTATCTGGGCAGCACTTAGTAATCTCTGTGCAAATTCTATCTGCTTTAGAGTCCATTGTTTTGTGTATTGTAGGTATGATATGCGCTCGCATTTCTTATCTTTGCGGCTTTCTATTGGGATATCTTTAATGTCACAGTCGTTGACAAACGTAACTGGACGTAAGATGATTTTAACGACACTGTCTGGTTATCGTTATCCATTGTGATATGAAGATAATCATCGTTTTCCTCGCTTTTCGTGCCATAGCAGGAATTCGCGTCCATATCCTCTGAATCGCTACCACTCATGGCCGTAGCTAGCAGTAGGACTCACATAGTGTGTAAGCATTCTTTGCTACCTGGGAATCTTCAAATACATTTGTAAAGAGCCGCCTACAGTCACATGACTACTTACCTCTCTTTTGGAAAATTAGAGGTAAAGCCAGCCATCTTTCAGTGCTGCAGGAAGCCTGAACACTCAACCCTCGATTTGAGTTGACTAATGTAAACAAACTTCAGATTTCGCGGAAGCTTCGGTAGCGCAGTAGGCAGCGCGTCAGTCTCATTCAGATTTCGCGGCAAGCCAATGCCCGAGAAAAACAGTTGTATCCAGAATAAATAATACAGATCCTGTGAAACAATATAAACTGTCTGGAATTTAAAAAGTAGTTTAGATATTTTATTTTATGAAAACAATGATTCGTTTACAAGAAAGGTAAAACGTCCCGATTTGCCTTTGATTTTACCTGAACCTTTTGTTTTCATTTTTATCTTTTCTTGTATCATTGTTTTTGTTTCAAGATGATTTTAGCATCTTGTAAATATCTTGTATATGAATATTTAATTCAGAGGTAGTAATAGAATTTAATTTTAATTGACAAGTTTTCTTTAACGAAAATTATTTTACGGGCTTTCCGTATTAATGATTCTAAGTCTCCGCATGTAGACGAATGTTTGTCAGTAATGGCAAACACAAACCAAAGTGTACGGTACGGCGCCAAACGTGAATTTTTTTTGGCAAAAAATCACTAAATGTGGTAACCCAATGGCTGACGGTAGCATGGTAAATGTGGCATTCAAGTTGGCCCCAACTTTATTGGTTATTTTTTATTGTTGTAATGGTACGAAATGAGCAAATGCACGTTTTAGTTATTGTAGGATATTCAACAATTTACCACGACCAGGAATATAAAATTTTGTGATAAGTTGGGAAATTGAATGGTGGTGAATTCTGTGGTGGCTAATTAGATAGGTGCATTGTTAGAGTTGGGTGGAGTAAAATGATCATCAAATTAGATATTTTCAACTTAGCTAAGCTGCACTCCTAAAATTAGATTAAATATTTTATATTACACTATCTGAGAGTTACTACAATTTGTTATTATGATCATTTTACTGCATAACTTGGAGTAAAATGAACAATTCGATAGGTAAAATTATTATGGATGGAAAACAATGAAAGAACTCATAAAAATAATATTATATCAATTAAGATCTAATCTAAAATAGATAACGCAGTCTTTATTAAACACATTTAATTTTAATTTTTGAATTGAGCATTGGAAATTAATAGTGTTATGTCTTCTACTATTGAACATTCGGTAAACTTTCAGTCTACGGTGCTCACTTGCTTCTCGCCAATTTTTCTTGGCGCAATTTGATTTGCTGGCGCCAAACACTATTTGGGATGCGCAGTGCACTTTACATTGCTGTACTGCGCATGCTTCATTTGAAAAGGAAGCGATTGAACATACAATGCCTTTGGCATTTCAAATGCGTACCGGGCAATTTTTTTTAACTTGAGAAAACATCAGCGGCTTTGCTTTCTGCAAAGCGGGACACTAGTAGCTTCGCTTATTTATTGAGAAGCAGAAACACAGAATAACATACACAATTCCGAACTTAAAAGTGACTGAAAATGTTCAAAAACGAGAAAAATATAGTTAAAACTTCACATACCTATTTGAATTGCCCAATTGCTGTTTACACTTAGGACACTGATATCCTCTTGCTATCAATCCCTGGTCCACACACTTCGAAAGGGAACCAATGCCATAATCAACAACAGCTGTACAAAGCGCATGTAACGAAATGATAAAGTCAGACGAAAATCAAACCGAGAAAACAAATTCGATTGAATCAACCAATCATATGAAACAGATCAACGGAACAAACCAATCAAAACGAATCGAAATATTGCGCCATGCGCAGAACACCGATGAACAGATCAATTTCTGTGCATGCGCACATCTCACTCGTTAACATCATCACTGTGCAACCAAAACAAATATCCTCTCCTCTCCATTCTTGGCAGCAGAGAGTTGGCGATCCTAAGAAGAACGAAGTAAGTGGGCACCGTAGACTGAAAGTTAACCGAACATTCATTCATTCTGTATTTGGATCTTCTGTTTAGTTTCAACTTCATCTACATCATCATTTTCAGGAAATGTGTATTTATCTCCAAATGAAGATTTAACAAGATATTTAACTGTAAATAGGTCATTTTCTGTTGACAAAATTTGACTAACTAAGATTTTAATTGACTTTTTGCCATAGTACTTTACCATTACCCAATAATCAGCAGAAAACTCTCTTTGTCGAAGGAGGTGTTAGGGTGCTTTCTTTTTCTGAATTGCAATACAAGATTTCTTTGCCACAATTTTGGAAGAATTGCATGCTTTCTTCATTTCATGCACTTCGTACTCTTCTTGAAATTGCACAGCTACTACATTTTCTTTTTGCTTTGGAGTACTTCAAGTCAATGTTTGTTTTGCTGGATGCTGGAGGTGAGAATTTCGAAAGAATAGCTAATTTTTATTCTTTGAGTGAAGAACCAACAACTCCTTTTGAAGTTGAGAGAGTTTTCACCACTTCCTTTGAAGTTGAAGGAAGCATGTTTTGCAACAATTGTGCTTCCTTATAGATTGCAAAAGGTGGCAGATAGTTTCCACTGGCAGAAATGCACAAATAACAATGACTCCATGTCAATATTATGTGATGTTTTCAGGGGGAACACAGTTCTGTATCTGGAATCTGGGTCCAATATTGCCTCATTCAGATTTTAAAGTTTTATTTTTATTAAAATATATGCATATTAGGAATGTAACGAATATTCAGTACTCAGCCTGCAGAATACTAAGCAGATATTTAGCCAAATAAATTAAGCATAATAACTTTTTTTAATGTGTTTTTAAATATATTTAATAAAGAATATTGCAGGATTGCATTTCAGTACATTTATAATCAAAAAGTATCCCTACATTTTTCCAATTTTAAGTTGCATTGCACATTAGTGTATTTAAAAATGTTGCATATCATTAACCATTCTAAAACCTGGAATTATAATGAAAGAACAATAATTTCTCAGCATCTTCAAGAAGGAGTGTTGCGTTTGGTTTTTTCCGAGTATTCGGTCTGGCTGAATACTAAACAGATATTCAGCCAAATAATAACATTTAAAAAATGTGTTTTTAAATATATTTAGCAAAGATTATTGTAGAATTACATTTATTATTAGGAAATCTCTCAACATTTACTGAATTTTAAATTGCATAGCATATAAATGTATTTAATAATGTTACATCTCATTTATTATTGTAAAGCCTGAAATTATGATGCAAGAACAGTAATTTTTTAGCTATTTGAGAAATAAATCTATTTCATTTGGTGTCAAATATATTACCAGCTTCAGATAATAAACGTTCACTATATACTGTGCTTTCAAAGGCTGAAAGATTTTTTTTGCTAAATTTTCAAGTCTTTGAAATTTTTTCCCTCCCATTAAGTGGGTATTCTACACTAGATATTAGACATTCTTTATCAAAACACGAATTATTTTCTAATAACTTTAATTTATCTACTGAATTTTCATATGTGTTTGTCATTGTCTTATTCTGCAATGCTGTCTTTTTTTTTTATTTCTGTTTAGTAAGTCTAAAATGAAGAGGATTTCTTATTACTGGAACTATTATTGGAATTAAGGTATTATTACAGAAGGTAATATTACAAAAATTATTTATCATAATTATTTAGGTAATATTACAAAAAGTGCACCAACCTGTAAATATTTTTTTAAGTGTGCAAGTAATAAAAAATCTTTTTTTTTTCATTTAAAATTTGAGAAGTATTTTATTTTAAATTAAAAGTGAAATGTTTTTAAAAAGTAGGTGTTTGGCGCCCAAATATTTGATGTTCATTATAAAAGTTGACCGAATATTCAGTATTCAATACAACATTTGACCAAATAATCTGTATTTGATCAAATCACTATTCGTTATATCCCTAACGCATATCTTCCCTGTTTCTCATAAAAAAAGAGCATATAACATGGTGAGCATTGTCTAGGAATACTCTAATAGCTAAGTGTGTCACTATGATCATTTTACCCCCACTTTTAAATTTGACAATTACAGTCAGTTTTTTATAGATTGTTAGTTTTACCACACCTGACCCTACTGTTTTATTTTATTTATTTATTTACTTATTTATTTGTCCTCCTTAATTGTATTGTATGATGATATCTCCCAAAAATGTTATTTTTCTTTTTTAAGTGTTTGGTTTAATCTTTTTTGTATGACAGCTTAATGTAGCATAATTTTTTTGTACAAAAACAATTTTGTGAAAAAAACCCCATAAAATTCTAATTGCATGAATATCCAGTTTTTAATGACTATTTATGTTTTATAAATTTCAATATATTTAGAAATTTTAAAAATTACAATCGGACTTTTGATTGTGTGTGTAGTTTCTTTGTTAATGAAGTTTATCTTATATTTGAAATACCTCTTAAATTTAAAACACATTTTATTTAATGGCTTATTGATTTAAATGATTTACTTTGATTATTAAATTTTAGCGTTGCAGTTTATTTTTATGTAAAAAATATTCGAATGAAAGTGGTTCTTTCTTTTAAATTAAACTAGCAGTATGCGCGTGGTGTTGCCCGTGGAATCAGGACTTCAACAAAATGAAAAAAAAAAAAAAATTGCCCACAATGACACAAAGTTTTGAAAACAAAATCAAAACAAAAGATACACATTATTGATTTTCCAGCTTATTTTTTTCCGTGATAATGACATGTAGAATGTAGAAAAACAGTACAGAGTACGTTGATCCACGTACGTATATTACTTCAACAAATTCAAATTGATAACAAAATTAGAACTGCAGATTCAAGAAATTGAAATTCTAATCAAAGTGTTTTAGGTTTAACAGACTTTTTTTTTTATAAATTTTTCAAAATTCAGTACATTACGCTAGAAATTCAACTAGCTAACTTTATTAGAATGGAAATCGTATGCTCTTTTTGATGGTGTATCTATTTTTTTGGAAAATTATTCAAAACCATTCTATTGAGAAATTAGTGCGAAAAATCAACCAAAACAACACAAAACATTAAACAAAATATTTTCTAGATTAAATTTTAAAATTCTGGCTTTGAGGTGCATTGTGTCACCATTAAGACTACCTGTGTGCCAAATTTCAAGGCTGTAAGTGCGATAGATTCGTCTGGACATCGCAGACACACACACAAACATTGTCTTTTATAAGTATAGATACCCTGACTTCTCATTACTATATCTCTTTAGTAATTAAAGCTTCATGTAATAAAATTATTACTTTGTTGAAAAAAAGGAACTAAAATCTTATCAAAATCCATAAGTCTATTAGATTTTTATCTTAAAATTACTGAGTAAAGCAACAGATTATTTTTTTGTACTAGAAGTTCAAAGTTATTAATGCAAATAGTGAATGATAGAATAATGTTTTAACATTTGTAGAAAGTGATTTAAAATTACATTTCAAAACGGGTCATTCCATGTCAAGTGATCCAATGCTGGTTGCTTGGCCATTTTGTAATCAAGTGATTTTTTTTTGTTTTTTGATACCTATATGATTAGAGAGTCCAAGAAGACTAATTTTAAATTTTTATCTTTTTCCGAATTCTGATGGCATCCATTTTTGTTTTACAAAACGTGCTGATTTTTGCATTTGTAGTGGTTTGCGTTAACTTATATTACTCAGAACTGGTAAACCCGAGGTTGATGAAAAAAAAAAAAGTTTATTCAGGAAGAAACAAACAGCATTTGTTATCGCCAGTACAGATTTAAGGAAAAATGCATCCCAAATAGCAAATATCAACCTAAAAGCTTGACTTCAAAAATAACAAATTTTCAATTTTCGGAGGCATTTCATTCCCAAAAGGAATCTATTCTCCAAATTAGTTTTGGGGGATGTGTAGCTACCTTAATGCACTGTATTTACAAAAAATTTCACGCCTGATATTTGCTTCCTTTAAAAGTTACAGACTTTCAAAATAGGAAAATTTCCAAATTTTGACACCTTATATCTTTGTTGGGACAAAATATAAAAATCTGAAATTTTTACAGATAA
Organism: Araneus ventricosus; assembly: GCA_013235015.1. Taxonomy (NCBI): domain Eukaryota; kingdom Metazoa; phylum Arthropoda; class Arachnida; order Araneae; family Araneidae; genus Araneus; species Araneus ventricosus. The sequence continues at coordinate 51,627 of BGPR01008262.1, forward strand.
ACCCTCTGTAGTGTATTATACTGCTGTAAAAATTTCATGTTTGAGATTTATCTACAAGTCAAGTTAAAGGACCTAAAAAATTGCATAAAAACATATTTTTTGCAGAAAATGTATTTATTTAACTATGTATTATTCTTATTAATAAATTATAAAATGATATCAACTAATATTACCTATTACATTTAAACTTACCTTTTTTACATGAAGTAGTTTGTGCATGCTTTAAATGTGTAATGAACTTGAATAATTTTGATATGTTTCATGGTCACTTCCAGTTCCACAGTATAATTGAGGCTTCTTTATTCACTTTTTTTATAACAAAGTTTTTACTATGGATACCATTGTTGAAACACTTTAAAACTTCAAACAAAGGTACTGATATATTATTTACAAGTTACACATCACAAAAGTATTGACATATTGTACACTTGGATCATGTTTATTGTTCTACTTTGATTTGTATTCATTAAGAAATTATGATATTTTTTTACTTAGTTTTAAGGAAATGTTATGTGTCCTTCCGGTAGTTGTTGTAAGTTCTAAGGCACTTAGTTTCCTTAAAACATTGTTCATGGGCAACCAAGTCTGGTCTTCCTGCTTTTTCTTAAATGCTGTACTTGGTCTGATGAGATGACAAAATGTTACAAGCACATCTTCATTTATATCACTAATGTCATTCACATCTGCCAGCCACCATTGACCATCATATACACAATAGAATCTTTTATGTGAAGTGTAATTTGTGCAGCTTTTGTAGAGAAATTAATTTCATGTTCCGTAGCTTGTGAAGTAATGAAGCGCTTCAGGTTACCTGCGATACAGGAACAAAATAATGAAAACTCCTTGTATACCAGTAATTGTTACAGTTTTCAAATTGGTCAAGAAGTTTACTGTTGTGATGTTGAATGATTTCTTCATCTTTTATGTGAGTGAAGGTGTAGTACTTCGGGGCTCCAGATCGTTTAACTTAGCAGCTATCATGCAGACCGCTTGGCGACATCTCTTTCAAGGCCGATAGAGGGCATTACTTGGGGGCATTGAACCCAGGGGTGCCTGTGAACTTTGGGGGCTGACGGCGACGGCAAGCGAGGGACAGAGAAGGATTTCAGGAGAGAAGGGAACGAGGTGGTATGTCGGTTGCTCTGCGCGATAGACATTTTGGTATTGTGTTTTTGTGTTTCTCATTGAGGAGAACGGAAAATCACTAATTGGAAATTTGCATAATATTGAAGGAGTCTTCAATAAAGGATTTATCTTGAAACCCAGATTCTTCATTTGGAACCAACGTTCGAACCCCACAGAAGGTGATTCCTTTTAAATGTTCTTGACAAAATTCAAACATTTCTGCTGGTGCCAATATTTGGTTAGTGTACGGTCGCTGTAGACTTGCTTTGGTAACCTCTTGTTTTGTGGTACCACACACACCATCACAGTAGAGTGGTCCAAAATTTCGAAGGTGAAAATTTTTTAGGTCCTACCCTCTTATTTTGTTCCAATGTGTTAAAAAATAAATCAGACAAAATTTCAATAATATTATGTGGTAGCTCAATGCAGATCAAGTTTGTATCATTGTCCAATAGTGAGTGTGTTGTAAAAACCAAACTAAACACAAATAAAATTGCTATTGCAATCAACAAAACATAACTGCATTATAAAAACGCCATTTTTATATAAACTGTCTTAACTGTAACCGTAAAATATATTCTGTAAATATAAATATATAAAATATTTTCTGCAAACTGTAACCATCAAATATATTCTTAACTTGGAACCTTCAAATATATTCTTAACTGTAACCAAGGCAATGCTTCTTAACTGTTTATGTTTTTTTGATTTCACCACAGTTGGTATGGCTGTTTGCATGAGTATAGAAAATACTTTTAAAATTAAAAAATCATTATAATCTTTGTTTTAGAATAAACTTGTGACTATGGCAACTAAATCTACAAGATCAAAAACCGATATATATCTTCTTGGTTCCACCATAACTGAGCTAACTGGTAGCAAACTACCTTCAATTGGCATGGCATTGGGTCTGTTTCTTCATCACCATATTGAACTGAATAAAACTATAAGGGAGTCTTCAACAACTACAATAGAAGAGATAACAAAATTATGGCAAAAAGCCAGAATACCTGTGCAAGAACTCAGAAATTGTCAATCAAAGCTAGAAAAACTATTTGAACAATGGAGGTTATTGAAGAAAAACAAAAATAGAAACACGCTGACACAAAAGAGTAAAGAAGGTGAGTTTGTTTCCAAGTTAAATAATATTTTTGACATAGCACATGCTACTGCATTGAACATGATAAAAATTTCTCAAGATAAAGAGTTCTTGTTAGCTCAGTGTGAGAAAGGGAGGCGAGGATCAACGCTAGGTGTAGACAAGCGTCTTCAGAAAATGCAAAAAATGGCAGATTTCAGAAAAAATGCTAGTCTCAAAAGGTGTCAACAGATGAAAAAGATGTGAAGAAGTGGAAGCAACTGTGCAATTGGTTTCTTCTAATGAATCAGATGTCTTTGAACAGGAAGAACAAGCATCATTTACAGTAAAAGAAGCTGATATGTAAAAAGGAAACAAAAAGCGAATGAAAGTTATGACACCATATTTGGCAGCAGCTTTAGACAGGACAAAAGTTTCAGATCAAACTGAATTCCAGGAACAGGATGCTAAATTAACAGTTCACTGGGATGGTAAACTGTTACAAAACTTAACTGGGAAAGAAAAAGTCGATAGACTTCCTGTCATAGTATCTGGAAAAAGTGTCCATCAATTACTTACAGTGGCCAAACTTGCATCAGGAACTGGAGAAAATCAAGCTGTTGCAGCTTTGCAGGACTGGGGCTTAGCTGACAAAGTGTCTGTTATGTGCTTTGACACAACAAGTGTGAATACTGGCCAAATCAATGGCACCTGTGTCTTACTGGAACAAAAAATGAACAAGAAGTTACTATATTTGGCATGTCGACACCACATCATGGAACTGATTATTGGTGCAGTTTTTGATAAATGCATGAGATTCTCTTCCGCACCAGATGTACTTCTCTTTAAAAGATTTCAGGCGTACTGGGAGTTCGTTGATAAGAATAAGTATAAGGCAGGTATCAATAATAAGGACATTTTGGCCCAAGTGGCTGATATAAATGACGATAGAATTAAATTTGCTGAAAAATTACTGCATGATTCCCACTCAAGAGATGATTATCGAGAATTTCTTGAACTGATTTTAATATTTCTCGGTAAAACCGCTTCTCGTGGAATCAGATTTATGGCACCTGGCGCTATGCACCACGCTCGTTGGATGTCAAAAATACTGTACTGTCTTAAAATATGGATGTTTAGTCGCCGGTTTACCATTACTCCAACAGAAGAAAAAGGATTGCAAAAGATATGTATATTTGCTATACATGTGTATTTAAAAGCTTGGATGACAGCTTTTTTTACCTCAAAATGCACCATACAACGATTTTAATTTAATGAAATCTTTATCGCAATATAAAAATATTGATGAAGAAATTAGCAAAGTTGCATCAGAAAAACTAGCCAATCACCTTTGGTATTTATCAGAGGATCTTGTGGCCTTAGCTCTTTTTGACAATCAAGTGCCTCATTGCATTAAAAGACAAATGATAAAGGCTATGAAAGAAGTAAATGGAAAAAATAATCTTGCAAAACGTCCTGACATTAAGCTCAACAATTTTATGTACATGAAATTTGAGGACTTTGTAACAAAGCGGTCAGCTTTGTTATTTAAAATAATGAGTTTACCCGATACATTCCTTCACGTAGATCCACAAATCTGGGAGCATCAGGAGGATTATTACAAAGCACTAAAAATTATCGAAGGAATTCCAGTTCCATTCCCTCATAAAAGAGTTTAATGGGAAAATAACACACTTTGAAGACCAACTACAATTCTTGTTGCAGGTTATCGAAGAACACCAACGAGTGTATCCCGATTGCAAAAAGCAGAGTTTAGCAGACGCTGGCACAAGCACATAGCACACCCATTGCTGTTTAAATGTCACTTGTATTATTTTTAACTCACAAAATGCTAGAAATTTTAACAAAATAAAATTGAATGTTTTTTCTACCTCGAGTTTTGATTCTTTCTACATCAATAGCATAAAATAGAAAAACACAGAACTGTGAGGGTGTGGAGCTACCTTTAAATATTAAAATTATGAGCGGAAACTTCCAAATAATTATTTTTTACATATATGGAACAAAATAGGAGGGTAGGACCAATAAAAATCTGTTATTTTTTAAAGCCTTTTTTTGGACCACCCTACATCACAGGTCCCTTTAACAGGACACGAAGCAAAGAAATGCCACTCAGCTTCTAAATTAAAATCTGTCTTATGGTGATATAAGTTAATGATTTTTTTTGTTCTTATATTGACCAGAAAAACCATAAAAAATGAACTTTCTAATATGGTGATGATTTCTTTTGATATGGTTTACCAGATCGTGCTGAGAGCAATGAACTGTGGCTGTATTGTGTTCCAAAGTATCACTAATGACACAAAAACATTGGCTTTTTACTTTACCATTTTTTTTTTTCAAATAATAGACAAATGGATGAATTGTGGCTTGTCGATTGACCCAGTGATGAACCTGGGGCTCATCTTGTACAATACAGGCCTACTGCATTTTCAGAAATTGTTATCTTATAAATAGAAACATCACAAAATATTATAACTTAACAGAATAAATATGTAGTAAAATTAATGCATCAGATGGTGCATTAATTTGAAAATTTAAATGCCATAAGCATTAATTTGACAGTCTGCATTAATTTGAATACGTAAATGCCCAGTGGCAGAATACTTTTCAATAGTCTGCAACGGAGGTTGGGTTTCTTAAAAATAGTCTGCAGAATAGTGCACGACTATAAATATTTTGCTTTCTTTTTTTAAAATATTTATGTCAACCTACAACTATTAAAATACGACAAACATAAGTTAAAAACCATATAATATATTTATTATTTGTATAATATAATTGTATAAATTAATACACAAAAGCATATGAAGATCAATCTTTTCTTTGGGCAGATAACAATAATGAAGTATCAAGTTGTTTCAGAAGTAATATTAAGCATACTATACAAATACCTATGCAGAAAATTATATTTGGGTACTTTTCCGTTTTAAACACAACACTTGATGTCTTTCTGTTTTGGTGATTTTTTCAAAACAATGCATCACTAGCTCATATAAATGAAATATTCTTCAATATGTTAGATGTTATTTAAAAATTTATGCCTCCTATTTATTGTAAAAAAATTAAGTATGAAAAAAGTAAGTATTTTGCTTTCTTTTTTTGAAATATTTATATCAACCTACAACTATTAAAATACGGCAAACATAAGTTAAAAACCATATAATATATTTATTATTTGTATAATATAATTGTATAAATTAATACACAAAAGCATATGAAGATCAATCTTTTCTTTGGGCAGATAATTAACAATAATGAAGTATCAAGTTGTTTCAGAAGTAATATTAACCATACTATACAAATACCTATGCAGAAAATTATATTTGGGTACTTTTCCGTTTTAAACACAGCACTTGGTGTCTTTCTGTTTTGGTGATTTTTTCAAAACAATACATCACTAGCTCATATAAATGAAATATTCTTCAATATGTTAGATGTTATTTAAAAATTTATGCCTTCTATTTATTGTAAAAAAATTAAGTATGCCAAAAAATGTCTTAATTTATGTTTTTAATTTAAAATGCAATAAATAATTGCTTTTTTTACGAAAGAAAAACTTTGAAACTTTTTATCACATTTATCCTGATATGCATTTTAATGGTTTGTATTCAAACTGATAAATTGTTCTGAAATGATACATATATAAGATTTCATAGTATCATTGTTTATTATTTAAAACAAGGAAGAACAGAGCTGTCTTCCTCTGAAATTCTTGATACAACTTTTGATTTTATGGAATTTTGCATTTGAACATATGTAAATACATTTTGAAAGTGTGTATAAAAATGAATTCCATATTTCTTAACTAATGCTTAGAACGCTTAAAATTGGGACAATCTTGGCTTGCACTCTGTTCCTCGTCTTTATCAATTTCAGAATTTGTTCTTTTTTCGCTCCCGTTTTTAAAAAATGATTGATTTGCAGCCGTAGATATCGAACGAAACTTCGGAGGTTTATTTTCAGGCTGGCGTAAATAATGCTGCTTTAAGTTTTTTCGTAATCATGTAGCATCGCAATCAAAACAACGAATTTTATCTATATACGCAGCCATCTCAAAGTAAAAACCACGTGTTATTCCAGAAACCAAAGGTTCCATCCCAGAAACATAGCGGAATGAAACGAGTAAAAAACATTGGCCGTGACCAATACCGATATGAGGGAGTTAGCGTACTTCAAGGTCAAATCGCAGTCACTAGGTCAGCTAGGGAAGCCCATTCAGCATAGGGAAAAAAGAGGGGGGAGGGAGGACGAAGATTGCACGAGGGCGACAGGATTGCATATTTTAGCAATGTGAGTTTTATAATAATTGCTAAGTTCTTTAGAAAGTGTGATTAATAACTTTGATATTTTTCATGATGGGATTTATTTTATGAGCACATGATAAACTTAATTACAAAATAGTCTGCAGCCACTGTCCAAAATCTGCGACGTACGACACAGCGTCGCGGTGTTTCTGCCACTGGGTGTAAATGCAATTAGAAATATTACTTGAGATCATATTATAATTTATAAAAGATAAGAATAATACATAGTCAAATAAATGCTCCATTATTTTCTGCAAAAAAATGTTTTTTATGGTCTTCTAAGTTGACTTGTAGATAAATCTAAACATGAAACTTTTTACAGCAGTATAATACACTATAGAGGGTTTATCTGTAAAGATTTCAGATTTTTATACTTTGTCCCAACAAAGATATAAGATGTCAAAGTTTGGAATTTTTTTGAAATTTTCCTATTTTGAAAGTCTGTAACTTTTAAAGGAAGCAAATCTCAGGTGTGAAATTTTTTGTAAATACAGTACATTAAAGTAGCTACACATCCCCCAAAAATAATTTGGAGAATAGATTCCTTTTGGGAATGAAATGCCTCCGAAAATTGAAAATTTGTTATTTTTGAAGTCAAACTTTTAGGTTGATATTTGCTATTTGGGATACAATTCTCCTTAAATGTGTATTGGAGATAATAAAGGCTGTTTCTTCCTGAATAAACTGGTTTTTGTTTCATCAATTTCCGGTTCACCAGTTCTGAGTAATATAAGTTAATGTTTTGTAAAACAAAAATGGCTGCCATCGGAATTCGGAAAAAGATAAAATTTTAAAATTAATCTTCTTGGACTCTTATCACGTATTAATCCACAAGCAACAAATCGTTTGATTATAAAATGGTCAAGCAACCAATTATTTTGTTTCTGCATCACTTGACGCAGGATGACCCAAACTCATTCCTGTAATTCCTCTTTTTATAGTTTGTTTTAAGTACATGTCACTAATGATTTTTGCTTTGAAATTCATAATTTAACATGTTCACTATTTTTTTGTGACACTCATACCAAGTATTAGTATACTGAGTTCATGAGTATTCCCTACCATCTAAGATTTTGCATGTAGATGGTAGTAATGTCTTAAATCGATCTAACAGAATTTTCAGTAGGAAAAGGATTGCTTTGTGTTCTTTTGTTTATGAAACCTTTCTATAGCCTGGAAAGATATATTTACTCAAATTCATCATTTTTAAAAATAAGTAGCCCAGTCAATAAATTAGTGTAAAGCTGAGTTTTACCCCATTGATAGACTACTACTATAGGAACATTTTTAAGTATGTCTCCAGAAATCCCCCTGGATCTAAATCTTAATGGAATTTTTATATGAGCTACCCTATATATCTGGCTTCCAAATTTTAAAAGAAAAATTATGGTGTGTTTTGAATATGCGTAGTAAAATATTAGCTCCAAGTACTCATATTTCCTGTATATATTTACTTCAAATTTTAATACAATGCTTAACTAAACAGATTATCGCACAGTCTTCAAGTTTTGTGTAATTAGGTTAAAAATTCTGCTTGTTATGAGCAAAAAACTTAAAATTTGAGATTAAAAAAGAAAAAACTTTATATATTCCTGAATATGCATGGTATTTTTACCAAAACGCATGTATGCATTGCACACACATACACACACAAAAAAAAAAATGATGAAAGTCTCAAACCATTATTAGCTTTCTGTGAAAGGGATGAGACCAAATCATTTTCTTCATCATCAATTTCTGGTTGGTCCCCTAAATGCCATCGTGTAAAAATCTTCACAGTAAAATTTGAGTTCCCACGATTGTATGTGCCACGGTTCTCCACAACTGATTGCGAACCATTGTATCCATATTGACTCCAAATTTTTCATGTTTCACAAATTGTGTAATACTTTTGACCAGTATTGTACAATAATATATCTTAAAATAACCAGATAATTGTTCTTGATATCTCACATATGGAGTGCAATCTAATAAAATAGTGAACTACTTAGTTTTCTTAACTAAATTTATTTCCTTTCTAACTTTTTTAGCCAAAGCAGAAATTGGTTCATCTTGTATTCTGTGTGATGAACAGGAAGTCAGTGCTTATTCTACACACTGATCCAAGTGCTATTTCATTATTGGGTCAAATCTTGCAAGTAATTCGTGAGACCTGAGAAATTACCGTTGTATGGTTTTTATGAAACATCACTACTTCCCCTGAATGCCAAATTATGCTCTGGTAAATATAAAATTCCTGCCATTATTCATTCACAAGCACATTTTAAATGCAGTGTTTCATTTTTAATGATTTTTCATGTTCTTTGTCAATAGTATTTTCCAGTTCGAAATTCTTTTCAAGTTGTAACAATTTGTATGTAGTTTGTAAATGATATTCTGATCTTTCATGACTTTGTAGTTGTGAAGTCCAGTTAAACACAGAGAAGTGGTATTTGAAGAGAATAACTTGCCCACAGAACACAATGTGGCATCTTTGTACTTTGAGTAGAGTAGCCATTTTCGTTCTTTATGCTTCCCATTCATTAGTTTTCTTAAATAATAATTTTCAGAAAAACTACAGTAGACTTTCTCTAATCCGACACTCATTACTCTGACACTCCCACTAGTCCAAAGCAGCTGTTGGAACATGTTACTTGGTGATGAGTCATTCTTTCCTATTAAAACTGGAAACCTTCCCCCTTTCAGTACAATGCAGTTTATATATTTCTATTGACCCTCTATAGTCTGGACACTCTCTATAATCCAACAGGTGTCCGGTTCCATGTGTCTGATAAGAGAGTCTACTTTACTGTTATTTTTATCTTTCGGAAAATTGTAGTTTGTAGTGCATGCGTCACACCATTCTGTGTGATAACCGTTCTAAGTTTATCAACTACGATTTCAGGCCAAGAACCAGGATCATGGATGTCGATATTTTTGTCTTCATTTCCCTGTTGAAACTATGATCCCTTTCATATTATTCTTAACCTGACACAAA